>CANJKZ010000804.1:3147500-3305000 GCA_947471745.1 Closterium sp. Naga37s-1
TCTTTTCCTTCCCCCCTGCTCTCTTTTCCTTCCCCCCTGCTCTCCTTTCCTTCCCCCCTGCTCTCTTTTCCTTCCCCCCTGCTCTCTTTTCCTTCCCCCCTGCTCTCCTTTCCTTCCCCCCTGCTCTCTTTTCCTTCTCCCCTGCTCTCTTTTCCTTCCCCCCTGCTCTCTTTTCCTTCCCCCCTGCTCTCTTTTCCTTCCCCCCTGCTCTCTTTTCCTTCCCCCCTGCTCTCTTTTCCTTCTCCCCTGCTCTCATCTCCTGCCTGACTCGTGTGCGCAGTCCACGTAAGGGAGAGCACCTTTCTCGTCACCTTTCTCTCGCCTCTCGTCTCGGTTCTCTCTCTTCTCGTCGCCTGTCTCTTGTGCGCAGGCGCAGTAAGTGAGGGCACCTTCCACACGCACACGCAGGAGCTGTCGCCCTTTGCTCTCCAACAGCTGCAGCAACAGCTGTACCAGCAGCAGCACGATCAGCAGCAGCAGCAGCTGCAGTTGCAGTTGCAGCAGCAACGACATCAACAGCAACAGCAGCAGCAACATGAGCAGCGAGTGCAGGCACAGGATCCGGTCGCATCACAAGCAGATGGTTTCAGATCAGCACGGCCACCCAATGTAGGCTCTGTAGGCCTCTCCTCACCACAAGCCAGGGCGGAGGGGGAACGCCGGGTGGTAAATTCTCTGGGGGGAGAGTGTGTGGGCGCGGGAGTGGATCCAGCACCTGCATCGGTTGCTCAGGGCGGGTCGTCCCCACCCACACCACCACCACCGGGCATCGCGGCACCAGCTCCTGCTGCTCCTGCTCTCACCGCCTCTCTTGCCAACACGCCCCCTGCAACTCCTCCTGCTGCTGTGGCGGCCGGAGGAGCAGCTGCTGCTGCTGCTGGGGTTGGCAATGGTGAATGGGGAGTGCCGCCCACCTCCGGTGCGCATCAGCATATGGTAGCACAAGGAACAGTGCAGCAAGGTGCAGTGCTGCACCAAGCGGTGCAGAACGGTTCCCCTCGAAATCCTTCTTGTAGCGAGCCGTCTTTTGCTGCAGATCCTTCCTCTGTGTCGCTTGCTGCTGCTCCGTCTGCCACCTGTGTTTCTCCCCCACCGGATTCCGTTGTTGCGTCTGCTCTGTATGCCACTCAGCTGACTGGTCTGCCTGCCACTTGCTCACCTGTTTCAAGCCCTGCTGCAAAACCTGCTACGTGTCCTGTTACAAGTCCAGTATCAAATCCTGTTACAAGCCCCGTTTCAAATCGTGTTTCAAGCCCCGTTTCAAATCCTGTTACAAGCCCCGTAAATCCTGCAACGAAGCTAGTCACAAGTAGGGTCGTGCCAGGTCATGTGGGGGCAGCAAGCACGGGCCAGCAGCAGGGCGCACTGATCGGGGGTGCTGCCTCCGCCCAGCTCATGGCCTCTCTCACTGCAGCACCAGTGGTGGGACCAGGAGCTGTGGCGAGTACAGGAACAAAATTGTCGCCAGCGAGAGCAGTAGGCGCGGGGGCAGCCGGCAGCAGCGCGCAGCACCCTGCAGTTGCAGCAGTAGGCGCAGGAGGAGGGGGAGGCGGAGGAGGTGCAGCGGAGAGTGCGTCACAGTTGTCAGAAGCACTTGCGGCCGCAGCAGCAGGGGGTGGCGCGGGGACAGGGGAAGCAGCGGGGGCGCAGCTGTCAGCAGCGCTGGCAGCAGCGGGGGGCAGCAATGCGCAGCTGTCGGCTGCACTGGTGGGCCTCACGGGGACTGGCAGAGGCGCCGCCTCCAATGAACCCCGACTCAGGGACGTGCTCAGTGACCCCCTCACGTGAGTGCTCACTGCTGCTGTTGCATGTGAGTGCAGTGACCCCCTCACGTGAGTGCAGCGACCCACTCATGCGAATGCTCAGTCCTACTGTTGCATGTGAGTGCACGAGGGGCACAGTGTGACTCCGTTACTCTGTTATGTCGCGCAGAGTGCTTGAAATGAAGCGTTTTCCGGTTTCGCCAGCACACATACCTTTATGGCTTCTGAACGGTCCATGTGTCTTTGTTGGGCGTTGGTGACTGTCTGCTGCGTTTACCTTGCTTTTCAAAGGTTGCAGCTTGGAAGTTGCATACAAGCTGCCTGTATCTGATGGCACCAATTGTCGGACCTGTCTTTGTGTGGCATGTGTGTGTGTGCGCGTGCGTGTGTGTGTGTGTGTGTGTGTGTGTGTGTGCGTGTGTGTGTGTGTGTGTGTGTTCGTGTGTGTGTGTGCGTATGTGTGTGTGCATCCGTGTGTATCCGCATGTGCACACAGGGGTCGATTGCTTGATGACGCCGTGGTGGGGTGCTGCGGCCATTCCTTCGGAGGGGCAACGCTGGCCGTTGTGCGCGAATCAGTGAGCACCGACCCCCCTTCCACCTCCACCTTCCAATTTCTCACTCCACTCCGCTCCACAATCATTTTCCAACCACACTGCACCCACTCGCATGTGTGCCATGCCTCAGGCGTTGCTGCATCTCAAAAACCAGCTCGTCTTCCCGTTGGACCGTTCACGTGGCTCCTCTCCTCGCCACCACCTCCTCACGTTCCACCCTCCGCCTGCCATCACGGATTCTCTGCGTCATCACACCTCTTGCTGCCTTTCGTCCCCAAACTGCTCCTGCCTTCTTGCCTATGATCCCCTACTCCCCCTCGTGACTTGTCCTCCCCAGAGCACGTGTCCCGAGTGTGGCGCACACATAGACGCCGCCACGCTCACCCCCAACCTCACCCTGCGTGCCGCCGTTGCCGCCTTCCGCCGCGAGTCCAGCTCCCTCGCTGCCGCCGCCATGGCTGCTGCCGCTGCCGCTGCCGCCCAGGTGAGTTGCCTGGTGAAGTGAGATAAGTGGTTTTGTTGTGAGGCATGTCCACAACGCCAGTGTGGCATGGCAGTGAGCTTGCTCCCTCACAGTTCCATCTGCTCTCTCTCACGCCTCCCTGCTTTCCCCCACTGTTCCTCCTCCCCTCTTCTGCCCCGCCAATTCAACCCGTCCCCCAGCTATCCGCGGACACGCCCACCCACGCGCACCACCACGCGTCCTCAGCCTCACAGCACTCCCCTTCACTCTCCTTCGCTGTCGCCGCTGCCGCCGCCGCAGCCACAGCAGCCGGCTCTCCACCAGCAGTGCCCATGGGGGGCCGAGGAGGGGCATCCCTCCTCGCCTCCTTCGCCGCTTCCGCCTCTCCCACTGCCTCCAAGCCCGCTGCCCTGCTCCAAACCCTCCCTGGTCCGGCCCGAACCAGCTACGCTGCGCCAGGCTCGGTCACCGCCGCCAGCCTCCGAGCCTCAGCCGAGGCTCCCCAGCCGGGCACACAGCAGCCCGCCCATCCTGCACCTGTCCGGCCGGTCCGGTCGACCAGCACGGCCCAGTTCCCATTCCGAGTGAACGACGTGGTGCTGATAAAGGGCAACAAGCGCACACCGGAGCACTTCATCGGGCGCAAGGCCATCATCACGACGCAGTGCCTCAACGGGTGGTACATGGTGCGCACTCTCGATGGCGCTGCTGACGAGGTGCGCCTGCAGTACCGGTCCCTGGAGAAGATCCATGCTGCTGCCGCTGCTGGGGGAGGAGGGGCAGGGGGGAGTGGAGGGAATGGAGGAGCGGATGGGGTTGGTGCTGGTGGGGTTGCGGGGGGGGGGAGTGTGGTGACAGGTGGGGGAGGAGGAGGGAGTGGGGGCGGGGGGAGAGGAGGGGTGGGTGGAGGCGAGGGGGAGAGTCATCGGCTGCTGCCGCCAGCTGGGGTGCCCAAGGGGCGAGGGGGAGGGCATGGTGGAGCGCGCAGGGAGACCAAATCCAGTGAGTGCTGCTCTGCTCTGCTCTGCTCTGCTCTGTGTGCATCGGAGGTTTCGCTAGTCTGGGGCGGCTGATGTGGCTGAGTGTGGCCATGCTTGCGAAACTTGCTGAATCCTTCTGCACCGCACCTAGCCCTGGCTGTAGCAGCTTCCTTGGTGAAATCTTTGTCACCACGTACCTCATTTGCTTAACCGTGCTGCTCGCTTCATACAAGTATACCTGCCCCCACACCCCTGCCTCCCCCCTGCCTCTATCGAACCCCACCTTCCCCCTTTTCTCAAACCCATCCACCTGTTTTAAAGAACCTTTCATCCCACTCCCACAACACCCCCCCCCCGGTCCCCTACCTACCCACCTCTTTCCGCCACGCCCCTTCCAACTCTCCTCTTCCTCCCGCCCTGTCTGTGTCCCTGCCTGCCAACTCTCCACCTGGTCGCCCCCTTCTCGCGGCAGTGGGGCGGGGCAGGGGAGGCCGGGGGGCGGGGAGGGCGGCAACGAGTGCATCGCCCATCAGCACGCCAGCGTCACTCTGCGGCAGTCTCTCCACGCCCAACGCGTCCCTCTGGACCGGTGCGTCGCTCCCCCACCCCTCCCCCCTGCCCTGCCCTGCCTCGCACCTCCTGTCTTGCTCCCCTCTCTTCCTCGCTCCTCTATGCCCGCCTCTGCGGCAGCCTCTCCATGCCCAGCGCCTCCTTCTGGACCAGTGCGTCGCTCTCCTCCTCCACTCGTCCCCCTGCCTGTGTTGCTCCCCCTCTTCTGCCTCTTCCTCTTGCCTGTCTACCTCGTGCCTCCTGTTCTCCCCCTACTCTCTCCCCTCCCCAACCCCCCGGCTACTCCTGTGTTGCTCGCTCTGCTCTGCCCCGTGCCTGGGTTCTTCTCTTCGTGATTCTCTCTGACATTTGGCCACGCAGTCCCTCCTCATCAGTCTTGCAATCCCATGCCTTGTGAACTGATGATCGTCTTCCCTACACACGCCAACTCAACCAGCACTCTCCCTCACTAACATTTCGAATGGGCTAAAAGCTTGAAGTTCTCTTTCCCCCCAAGCTTCCTCAACGTTCCTCATGCCGCCCTCCTCCTGCACATCTCAACTTCTCCTCTCCCACACTGCCCCATCCCTCAGGTTCGGTGGCAGGTTCGGCAGCAGCATCGGATGCAGCAGGGGGAGCATCACGGTCAGTGTCAGTGTCGGGGGACTTTGGCATGTGCAGCGGGCCGGCAGGGGAGGTGGAGCAGGGCGCCATGTCCACCACTCCCAGAAGCGGCACCTCCCATGTCACCCGCATGTCCCATGCCGCCCCCATGCCCCACATGCCTCATGTGCCCCACATGCATGGTCCTGGTGGTGCTATGGTTGTGAATACACCGCACACTAGCATGTCAACGCCCCATCACGCCATGCCGTCTGCCCACCACAGCTCATCAACGGCTCCACAGAGCACGGTGGTTTATCCGACGGCCAGCAGCGCGCCCACCACGCCGGCATCCATTGGTCATGCTGCCATGCCCGTGCCTGCTAGCCCAGGTTCGGCCGTGCCTGCCAGTCCAGGTCCGGCCGTAGCAGCAAGCCCAGGCTCGGTGGGGCGAGTGCAGCGAGGGCTGGGTGTGCAGGCGAGCCCAGGCTCGGCAACTTTCCGGCCCTTGTTCCAGACAGGCCGGGGGTATGCGGCGGAGAGAACCGATCCTGGAGGAGGTTCGGTAGCGGCAGGGGCGGCAGGAGTAGCAGGAGGCAGAGGTGAGGGGTCCGGTGTAATGGGCGAGGGGACAGGTCTTACGGGCTCAGCTCAGGCACCGGGATTCGGTGCGCCGAAGGCGGTGAGCTCATCAGCGGTCGAATCTTTGACAGTGGGCGCAGCGGCAGGTGGTGGTGTGGCAGCAGGGACGGGGGGGGAAGCAGGGCAGGGGCATTCCCTAGCAATGGGCGGTCAGAGGCCAACTGAAGGGGTTCTGAGGAGTGAAGTGTATGGGCAGCAAGTGGGTGTGCAGACTACAGGGCAGTGTATGGTGCAGCAGCCCCTAGGTCAGCACGGTCAATTGGGGCAGCAGGGACAGATGGGTCAACAGGGTCAAGTGGGTCAACAGGGTCAAATGGGTCAACAGGGTCAAATGGGTCAACAGGGTCAGATGGGTCAACAGGGTCAGATGGGTCAACAGGGTCAGATGGGTCAACAGGGTCAGATGGGTCAAATGTCTCAGCATATCCTTCAAGAGCAGAGCCAACCATTCAATCAACCCGGTCAACCAAGTCAACGAGGCCAAGCGAGTCAAGGCTATGTGCCGCCAGGTCAGCAGCAGTGGAGCGCCGCACAGGGGGCAGGACTGCGGCAAGGAGGAGCAGAGACGGCGCAGGTGTGGCAGGCAGCAGTGCAGGGGCAGGGGGGCACTGCCGTGCAAGGGGCAGGGGGCGTGATGCAGATGCAGAATCCGATGAGCGTGGGTGCAGGGCCAGGTGGTGCGGTGGTTAGTCAGGCAGGGATGCTGCCCAACCAGGGCGGCATGGCAGAGAGTGAGGGGCGTGTGATGGCAGGGCAGGGGGGAGCAGCGCAGCAGGCGATGGGGAGGCAGCAGCAGCAAAGCTGCGCGCCAGGTGGCTTTCTCCCTGCTGCCGTTGACATGCTGCCTGCAGCTCCCAGCTATGTAAGCTGCCATGCTATGAGCTGCCATGCTATGAGCTACCATGCTGTGAGCTGCCATGCTATGAGCTGCCATGCTATGAGCTGCCATGCTATGAGCTGCCATGCGGTGAGTGCTGTGAGCCCAGCCCAGCTGCTCTTTCTCCAGCTTCTTTGGCTCCTCTCCCACGTGCTGCTCTCTCCCACGTGCTGCTCTGTCCCACGTGCTGCTCTCTCCCACGTGCTGCTCTCTCCCACGTGCTGCTCTCTCCCACGTGCTGCTCTCTCCCACGTGCTGCTCTCTCCCACGTGCTGCTCTCTCCCACGTGCTGCTTTCTTAACGTGCTGCCCTCTGCCTCCTGCTACTCTTTCTCACCCTATTCTTTCACTCCCTTGCTTCGTCTCCCCTCATTTACCTCTTCGCTCCTCATCTTTTATGCCTTGTCTTGCTAATCTGCCCTCTCCCCACCCCTCTCCCCACCCCTCGCCCCATCCCACTCCTTGCTTTCGGACGTCCCCCTGCAGGGCGCTGGGTTCACAAGCAGCAGCGGAGCACACCTCCTTCCTTTGCCCGCCACACAGAGCCTTGCCGCCCAGCAGATCATGGCAGCCACGCAGCAGCAGCAGCAGCAAAGTGTCATGTCTTCTCAGCACAATCTGTTGCAACAGCATCAGCAGCAGCAGCAGCAGCAGCAGCAGCAACAACAACAGCAACAGCAAGGTGTGTTTGGCAGCGAGCATATGCTGGAGGCGCAGCAGCAGCGGCAGCGGGTGCAGTGGCGGGCGGCAGCAGAGGCGGAGGTGGAGAGGAGCTCTGGGGTGCGCCGTGCCCTCCACTCCTCCTGCACTCCAGCAGCCCATGACTCACAGGGGCAGGGGCAGGTTCAAGGGCAGGTTCAGGGGTAGGTTCAGGGGCAGGTTCAGGGGCAGGTTCAGGGGCAGGTTCAGGGGCAGGCTGAGCGGGAAGCACAGGCGCAAGCACAGGGGCAGCAGGAAGTGATTTAGGTGCGGTCTCAGGTGGTGAGCCCTCCGCCTGGTGTAGTGAGTTCCCCAGGCGGCATGGTGATGGGAGTGGAGGGTGCGTTCGTGGACGCTGTGAGCCCACCGTTTGGGCTTGTGAAGCGCGAGGAGCAGCAGCTGGAAGGATTCTCCCTGGGGCAGCAGCAACTAACGCAACAGCAAGCGCACCAGCAACAACAAATAGAGCAGCTCCAGCAGCAGCCACAGCAACAACAACAATTTGCAGTACAGGATTTCAAGCAGCCGTCCATGTATGCACCTAATGCTCCAAGCAAGGAAGAGAGGTGCGGCATTAACAGCAACCAGCGCCCAGACACTGTCGTCTGCTTTGACTCCCAGACCGGCACAGACAACAACAACAAGAGGTCGGGAAACGGCTGTGCCCCCCCTACAGTAGCAGCACCGGTATCACCGCCACAGGCACCACAGGCATCGTCGGAAGCAGCAACGAGCCTTCTTCCCTCCCATGCGAGCAGGTTGCAATCTCAGATGCAGCAGCAGCAGCAGCAGCAGCAGCAGCAGCAGCAGCAGGAGATGCAATCTGCTTTGCAGGGGACGGAGAGGGTGACTACAACGAAGCCTTTAACTGTGACTATGGTGAGATCGGGCTGGAGGATTTGTCACGTGGGGGGGGCGAGCTTGACAGCGGCGGCCTGGACTGGTTCGACCAGTTCTGAGAACCAAGGGACGAGCGCTGGGCTGCCGGCTGCAGCCGTGCTGCATGCATGCCCGTTCAATGTGATGGCAGGTGGTGCCTCCAAGGATATGCAGCTTCTTGATCATTCTCAAAGATCGCTCACAAACACTGCAGCCATACTGTCCTCATGCCCATTGGATGTGGCAGGAGGCGCTGCTGTAGACGACAAGCAGCTTGGGCTTCTGGGAGTGAGGCCAGTGAATGAAAGCCAGCAGTGCAACCGTTGCAGCATGCCACGTGGCAGCATGCCACTGGATGAAGCATGGGCGGCTGCCTCTATTGGATCAGTTAGAGAGGGAGCAGCATCAGCATCAGTGCCTGCAGCAGTGGCAGCAGTAGTAGCAGCAGCACCAGCAATAGCCGTAGCAGCAGCAGGGTGTGTGCTGGGACAGCAATTCTCAGGTCGTCGGGTACCCTCCTCCACAGCCAGAGCGCTTTTCACAGACTCGCCTTCCTCCCCGCGTGCCACCTGCAGTCCCCCCTCACCACCCCCTGCCACATGCCTTGCCCGTCCCAATCGGGCCACCGTTGCTGCCAGTGGTGCTCTTGGTACCGCCACTGCCACCGTTGCTGTTGCCAGTGTTGCGTCTGTCGACATTGCAACTGCCAGCATTGCAAGCGCCATGGGAGCTGCTTCTGGAGCTGGTGCAGGGCCTTGGGTGCACGCCAGTGCCCGAGATGCTGCTTGTGCTGCTGCTGGCAGGCATGCCGTGACAGGAGCAAGTGTCATGGAGAATGGTGGTGATGCTGATACGTACGCCAATGCAGTCGATGGTGATGCTCCTCCTGACGCTGCTCTTCATACGGCTCCCGATGTGCATGCTGCGAGTCTCAAGACACACTCTCCGTCTGACCCTCTGGTGAGTGTGATAGCAGATGAGGCGGGAGCAGGTGTAATGGAAGAGAGGGACGAGAGGGGAGAAAAAGAAGTGGCAGGGGCAGCTGCAATGGGAAAGGGGAAAGAGGGGGGAGGAGGAAGTGGGAGGGGAAAGAGAAGACGGAGAAGAGGAAGTGGGAGGGGAAGGGGAAGACGGAGGAGAAGAGGAAGTGGGAGGGGAAGGGGAAGAGGGGGGGAAACGGGGCAGGCAGGAGAAACAGGGGGCGCAGGAAGGGGGATCTGATGCGGGCGAGGGGGATGGGGGAAGGGGAGAGGAGAGACGCGGAGGTAATGATAATGGGGGGAGCGGCGAGGAGGGCGAGGGGGGCAGTGAGTGGGGCGGAGGAGGTGGAGGGGGGGGAAACGAGGATGGGGAGAAGGGAGGAGATAACTGGGGAGATGGTGATAGGGGAGATGAGGGAGAGGATGATGAGGGAGAGGATGATGAGGGAGAGGAGAAAGACGAAGAAGGGGAGGAGGAAGCAGAAGGGGAAGAGGAAGGGGAAGAGGAAGAGGAAGAAGCAGGAAGAGAGGAGGAGGGTGGGTCCGATTGTGCAGCAGTGGTGGGGCCTGGGGCAGAGAGGAGCGGGACAGCAGCAGCAGGGGAGTGCAGTGGGGGAGGGGAGGCCAACGTGAGGCGGCTTGAAGCTGCCTCTATCAGCCATGCGGGTCGTGTGAGCTCAACCCTCAGTTCCAACACACAGGCTGTGGCTGTGTCATCACGGGGACCGGTGCCATCACAGGGGGCGGTGCCATCACAGGGGGCGGTGCCATCACAGGGGGCGGTGCCATCACAGGGGGCGGTGCCATCACAGGGGGCGGTGCCATCACAGGGGGCGATGATGCTGGTATCAGGGGCGACCGCATGGCAGCGCAGCAAGGCAGGGGAGGTCAAGGACAGCACCACCACTGCCTCCTCCTCCCCCAAAGTGAGTCATCCCACCAATGTGTGCTGCTTGCAAATTGCTGCACCCCCTGCCCTCGTTCTCCCACCCCCTTGGTTAGGTTCGTTGGCCATCAATCGCAACTGGTTCTCCAGTCATCCCTGGGTTCGTCATGCCAATATTACCCGCTCTCTTACTGTGCCAAAATTTGCCCTGTGAATCAACCCTGAAGTGAATTCGTGTACTTTCTCAACCCAACCAACCCCTGCCTGCACCACCGCCATCTGCCCAGATGACGGCTCTGGACCTTCTGAGGAGGAAGAGCCCTGCGCCCCCATCCATCTTCCGCCCACCCGAGGCAGCTCCACTGCCCGCACCCCCACCACCTGCACCCGCACCAGCTTCAACTGCACCCGTTGCACATGCGGCACTGGCAGCAGCAGCAGCACCAGCAGCACCAGCAGCAGCAGCAGCAGCACCAGCAGCAGCAGCAGCGGCTCTTTCAGCAACCCCTCTGTCGTCAGCCACACTCGCATCGGCACCGCCAGCTGCACCCGCAGTGCCAGCTGCACCCGCTGCAGTTGCAGTGCAGTCCGCACCAGCAGCAGTGTCTCCAGCAGTGCGCGGTGCAGGTGCAGCAGGAGTGGATGGGGGAGAGGATGTGCCGTCAGCAGGCGCGGATGGGGAGGCGTTGGTGGGAGAGGGGCGCGAGGGGGAGAGAATGCAAGGGGAACCCGAGCAGAGGAATGAGGGGAAGGAGGAGGGAAACGGAAAAGAGGAGGGAAATGAAGAGGAAGGGGAAAACGGCGAGTGGGGAGAAGAGGATGAGGAGGGTTTGCCAGGGACGACAAGTGGGCATGAGTGTGGGGCTAGAAGCATGCCTGTTAGCACTGGTGGTGGAGGTGGTGGTGGTGGTGGGGATGGTGATGGTGATGGGGATGGTGATGGTGATGGTGATGGTGATGGGGATGGTGTTGGGGATGGGGATGGGGATGGGGATTGTGGTGGTGGTGATGATGGTGACGGGGATTTGGATGGGAATGGGGATGGTGACAGGGATAATGGAGTGGAATCATTAGGCAGAGGTGAGTTGCGGCAGGGTGTTGGGGGGAGGGCATTGGAGCACAGCGAAACTTCTCCCACTGACACAGCTGTGGGCAGTGATTCAAGGGAGATGGGCGTGGGTGTGCTGGTACCCCAGGCGCAACAAGGTGCTCGTGGTGCTGCCGGTGGGGTCACTAAGGCTCACAGACGCACTGCTGCTGCTGGCGCCACTGATTCTGACACGCATGAAGGGGAACCGGTGCTCGGAAAGAGGGGTTTGGGAAGAGAGGGTTTGCGAGGTGGAGAGCCTAGCGCGCCTTTGGAGGCGCTTCCATTGGCGAGAGACAAGGAGGGGGGCGAGCAGTGGCAGCAGGAGGCGGAGCAGGAGCAGGGAAGAGTGAGTGCGCTTGCCGTCCCACATAGAAATGGCGTCTCAGATTCTGTTGGCAGGGGCGCCGGCCTTGCTGCCAGGCGTGGTGGTGAGAGTGGCAGCACAGATGCTCGTGCTGCGATGCTCGTGGGGGCTGCGCCCGCAGGGCAGGACAGGCCAGCAGGGCAGGACAGGCCAGCAGGGCAGGACAGGCCAGCAGGGCAGGACAGGCCAGCAGGGCAGGACAGGCCAGCAGGGCAGGACAGGCCAGCAGGGCAGGACAGGCCAGCTCGTGGGGTGTTGGGCGAGGAAGGGGTGAGGGTGAGCAGGGAGGGTGGTGAGGGCAGTGAGGGTGGCAAGGGTGGGCAGGATGTGCAGGGGAAGGGGGGCGAGACGGGAGGGGCGAGTGAGCAGGGCAGCGCGGGTGCGAGGGAAGAGGGGGCGGAACAAGAGGTGGGAGCCAAAGCGGAGGGCAACAAGTGTGTTGAGGAGTGGGGGGTAGAGGTGAAGGGAGAGGTTGAGGAGGGGGCGGATGAGGGGGTTGGAGGGGATACGGTGGTGTTTGTAGGGGTAGGAGGAGGGGGAGGGGATGTAGGGGCAGGGGCAGGGGCAGGGGAAGGGGAAGCAGAGGAGGAGGTGGGGAGGGGAAGGAGGGGGAGGAGGAGAGGAGGCGGGGTGGGGGTGGGAGGGCGAGGAGGAGGGAGGCAGAGGGGACTCGTTGTGCCGAGGGCAGGTGGGCGCCACATGGTGCGTTGAGTTGAATGCATGGGCTGTGTGGGGAGGTTGGAGAGAGGGGACGGGGAAATGTGTGTTAGAAGAGAGAGAATTGATGCACTGAATAATGAGCCAAAAGGCTCTTTAGTACAAGCAATGAGCAAGGGAAAGATGAGAAGGAAGCTTACCCTATTGGCCAATAAGTTGGCATATGGGTGAGCTTGCTTATGGCCCAAGCAACCACAAAATATGTGTTGGTTGGGATTGGTTGAGGTAAGGACCAATCCCTTTCAACCACAAAATGTGGTTGGAGGGTACACTAACCAACCCCCCAATTTATAAGAGTGCTACACATCTAAGTCTAGCCTATGCATGTTGTATAAAATATGGAATTACAACACAACCCCCCAACATGCATAAGGCTAGAAGGCTACAATCAAGAAGCGGGGACCAACTTCGGAGGAGTAAGGCCAAGGAGACGAAGCAGTGAAGAGTGAGCCGCATGAGGAAGAGCTTTTATGAAGATGTCGGCAAGGTTGGCCGCGGAGTCAACCTTGTCGAGCCGCAGGCGCCCAGCCTGAACAAGATCACGAATGAAGAAATGACGGAGCTCAATGTGCTTGGAGCGCCCGTGAAACACAGCATCCTTCGTGAGGTGAATGGTGCTGGCGTTGTCACACCAAATGGTGGGGCAGCGCTGGGGGGCACCTAGCTCCTCAAGAAGGAAGGAGAGTCAGCGAGCCTCTTGTGCAGCCATGGTGGCGGCATACAACTCGGCTTCGCAGGACGAGAGGGCGATAGCCGAGGAGCGCGTGGAACGCCAGCTGATGAGGCCGCTGCCAAGAGAGAAGCCATAGCCCTGGGAGGAGCGACGGTCTGGTCGGGAGTCAGCCCAGGAGGAGTCACTGTAGCCGCTGAGGAGAGGTGGGGAAGGGCCGCCAAGGGTAAGGACATAGTCCTTGGTGCCACGAAGGTAACGGAGGACGCGCTTGGCAGCCTGCCAGTGCTCAGCCGTATGCTTGCCAGCGCCAACGAACCGAGCGAGGACGCTGATGGGGTAGGCAAGGTCAGGGCGAGTGGAAACCATGGTGTACATGAGGGAGCCGATGAGCTCGGGATAAGGATGGGAGGAGGTGGAGGGGGAGGTGGGTGGAGAGAGGTGGTGCCCGACAGAAAGAGGTGTATGTTGGGCGCCGCCGCGGGCCATGTCAAACCGCTCCAAGACCTGCTGCAAGTAATGACACTGGGAGAGTGAGATGGTGCGGGCGGAACGGTCACGGGTGATGGTCATGCCCAGATAATGCTGCAGCTCTCCCAAGTCTTTGCACTTGAGACGGGTGCCCAACTCAGCCTTAACATGCTCCAACTCTCCAAGGTCGGCAGTGAGCAGAATCATGTCATCGACATACACAAGGATGTAAAATGGGGAGGGGGAGGTGCGGAGGAAGAGGCTGGCGTCAGAGCGGGAGGTGCGGAACCCAAGTTCAGCAAGGGTGGCGGCAAGTTTAGCATGCCACTCCCTCGGGGCCTGTCGGAGCCCATACACCGGTCGACGCAGCTGCCAGACAGAGTCAGCTGGGAAGGGGAGGTGAAAGCCGGCTGGACGCTCCATGTAGATAAGCTCGCGGAGGACGCCTTGTAGGAAGGCGTTAGAAACGTCCATCGAGTGGATCTCCATATTGAGGCGAGCGGCGAGGTCGAGCACGGCACGAACAGTAGCAGGCTTGGCAGTAGGGGAGAAGGTATCGAAGAAGTCAAAACCATACCGCTGCGTGAACCCCTTGGCGCAGTAACGAGCCTTATAGACGGGCGGCTCCCCTGGCAGCTGCTTGACGCGAAACACCCACTTTCCTTTCACCACGTTCGTAGGGGCGGGAGGGCGAGGCACATCGACAAAAGAGGAGTTGCCAATAAAGGCCTCCAGCTCCTTGATGATGGCGGCGAGCCATAGCGGAGCGTCAGGGCACGCCATTGCCTCCTCGTACGTGGTAGGAACGAAAATGGAGGGAGCAGAGGAGAAGGCGAAGACAGGTGTGCCGGAGAGGTCGAACGTGATGGGTAGAAGCGAGGGGTCATAAAGGTGGAGGTCAAGGAACTCTTCATGGGAGTCCTCAGAGAGGGAGGTGTGGAAGGCGCGGATGATTGCTGGTGCCGCTGCTGGTGTTGCTGGTGGAGGCGTTGCCGGTGCCGCTGCTGGTACTGCTGCTGGTGCCGCTGCTGGTGCCGCTGCTGGTGCCGCTGCTGGTGCCGCTGTTGGTGCCGCTGCTGGTGCCGCTGCTGGTACTGTTGCTGGTGCTGCTGCTGGTGCCGCTGCTGGTGCCGCTGCTGGTCCCACTGCTGCTGCCGATGCCGCTCCCGCTGCTGCTGCCGCTGCTGGTCCTGCTGCTGCTGCTGCGGCTGCTGGCGCTGCTGCTGCTGCCGCTGCTGCTGCTGCCGCTTCTGGTCCCGCCGCTGCTGCCGCTGCTGGAGCCGCTGCTGGTGCCGCTGCTGGAGAGGAGGTGGCTGAGGGGGCTGTTGCATGAGGGGCTTGATGCAAGACAGCCTGGAAGAAGTGACGAAGGAGGGGGGAGAGAGAGGGGAGGGTAGAGGTAGAGAGGGTAACGGGAGGCGGTGCACCAAGGATACCGTCACGTGACCTGGTGTGGGTATACCGGGTGAGTATGGTGCGGGAAGGGGGAGGACGGGTTCGTGGCGAGGGAGAGGAAGGGGGGGGGGGGGAGGGGTACTAGGAGAGGAGTGAGCGGGGGAGACAGGAGAAGACAGAGGTTCCGGGTCAAAGATGTCACCAGAAGAGGGAGGGGCACCATGGGACTGGGACGGCGGAGAAGGGGGGGGTGGGAGAATGGGGGGAGGAGGGAGTAGTGGGGGAGGGGTGGTGTCAGACCAGACTAGGGGACGGGTGAGAGGGGGGAGTGGGTCAGTAGATGTGGGAGAGGAGTAGTAGGGAGTGGACTCGTCAAAGACCACATCCTTACTGCGGATAAGACGACCGGATGGGGGGTGGAGGAAAAGGTAGTCGGGGGAGGAGGGATTATGACCAAGGAAGATGCAAGGAAGGGTGCGAGGGTCAAGCTTTCCCATGGAACGGGAGCGGTCAGAGGGGTGAATGAGGACATGTGCCTTAGAGCCCCAGACACGAAGTGATGAGGCATCAGGCTTGTCCTTCGTCCACAGCTCAGTGGGGGTGATGGAGGGGAGAAGGGGGTGAGGGTAAAGGTTAGTAAGGAGGGCGGCATGAAGGAGGGCGTAGCCCCAAAGAGAAGGGGGGCAGGAGGCGTGGACAAGCAAGCACCGGGCTGTTTTGGTGATCTCTCGAACACGACTCTCAGCCACGCCGTTCTGCTGTGGGGAGTGAGGGAGGGTGTAAGTCTGAAGGATGCCACGAGACTGACAATAGGAGGAGACTTGGTTGTTGAGGAACTCACCACCTCCATCAGAGTGAAGGCGGCGAACAGGGCGCCCAAAATGGGTGTTTGCCCGCTCGAGCCAGGCGATGATCGCAGCCGGGGCATCCGCCTTCGTCCGAAGGAGAGAGACGGACGAGTACCGACTGTGATCATCAACAAGCACGAGAAGGTAGCGATGGCCCTGGCGAGTGGGAGAGGGATTAGGGCCCCATAGGTCCATGTGAACAAGATCAAGTGGCTGCGCAGTAGTGGAGGGGGAGCTCCGGTGCGGCTGCTGCTTGAGCTTGCTCTGAGCGCAGACGGTGCAGGGGGGGGCAGGGGATTTGGGGAGGGGAGGGAGGGAGGAGGGGAGACCGTGGAGGGACCGGAGGAGACAGAGGAGCGCAGAGTAGCGAAGTTGGGGTGGCCTAGCATGTGATGGAGGAGGATGGTGGGGTGGGAGAGGGAGCGACAGGAACAGTCAGAGTCAGGAGGGCGGGGGGGGAGGGGTGGGTTAGTGAGAGGGAGGGGAGGGGGGGGGGGGGAAGGAGGGGGGGGGAGGCAACTTGGAAGGTGAGGGGGCGGGGAACCCGAAGGGTGTACAGACGGGAGCGAGGACAATAGGGAATACGGGCGAGAAAACGACCTGTGGAGGTTTGGTATAGGTCACAATGGTTAGCACCACCTGGGATGAGAGTGGTGATCATGGCTTGTTGGAGGGACCTTTGGGAGAGGAGGTTAGTACGAAGGGAGGGAATGTGGAGACCGGTGACAGTACCTGAGGGAAAGAGAGGACAGGGAGGTTGGTGTGGGGAGAGGGCGCAGTGTACCAGCGTCGCGAAGGACAGTGTCAGTGGCTCCACTGTCCAGAACGAAGTCAATGGTGGAGGAAGGTGAGGCAGAGTATTGGAACGAAGTTTCATTAGCAGAAGAAGGGTACATGGGAGATGCAACAGATTCAGGTTGACCTAATAAACCAACAAAACCAGAGGAAGGGAAAGCGGTCACACTGCCACCTGCAGACGGCGTCGGGGATGCACCCGAGAGATGGGCTGCAGAGGCAGCACTCCCAGCAGTCCAGGTAGGAAAGGGCTGCTGCTGGGAAACCGGAGGAGGAGGGAGGAGGGGCAGTTGCGGCTGGAGGGCGAGCTGCTGCTGGAGATGCTGGAGCTGCTGCTGGAGCTGAGAGAGGAGAAGCTGCTGCCCATACTGCTGTGACCCCTGCTGCTGTGACCCCTGCTGCTGATTCCCAAGCTGCTGCTGCTGTTGCTGCTGCTGGTGCTGCTGCTGGGGAGGGGCGAGGGCCTGGTGGGCATGGGTGGAGGAGGGAGGTTCATAGAGGGGAGAGGAACGGACCTCAAGGGGAGTGGGGCGAGGGTTGAGGGCGGACCAGCGAGGAGGGGTGCCGGTGTTGCCACGGGCAAACCACTCATCACTGAGTGCCTTGAAGCACGTCTCAGTGGCATGGGTGGTTTGGCCGCAACGCTGTCCCTGAGTGGGACCGTAGCGAGGCAGGTACTGACAGGGAGGAAAGGCAGCTGCCGTACCACGACCCGCACCACTGCTGCCAGCACCACCGCGACCTGCTGATCCCCCTCGTCCACCCCCACGCCCACCACCACGCCCACCCCCACGCCCACCGCCACGGCCACCCCGGCTGCTGCGCGACTGGGCTGCTGCGGCTGTGGAGGAAGAGTGGCGAAGGATCTCAGCTTCGGTGGTGATAATCCACTGAGCGACTTCGGCAGGGGTGTGGTGCTTGGAGATAAGCTGCATGTAAGCAAGCTTGTGAGCGTCGAAGGCAGGTGTGAGGCCCTCGAGGAGGTGGCAGCAGATGACGGTGTCCGGGTACACCACATCGAGTGCTGCAAGGCGCCGAGCAAGGTCTAAGACACGGCGAGTGAAAGCAGCTGCGCCAGAAGTGGAATCCATGGAGAGAGTTCCAAACTCCTTGATAAGGGCGTAAAGAGTGGCAACGTCCTGCCGATCGAAAAGGTCGACCAGCAGTCGCCACAGGTGGGAGGAGGAGGTAGGTGAGAGCTCGCGTTTGAGGGAGGAGGGGATGGTGGCGAGAAGAATGGCAAGCGCGCGTCGATCAGCAACCCGCCAGGCAGTAATTTTCGTGGTGTAGTCTGCAAGTTCTGCAGTGTAGGTGTCCAGGTCCTCCTGGTACTTGTTGTAGCGGGCAGCGGCGTCGACATAGATGCGCCTGTCGTCTTCGTAACGCAATTGCAGGCGCAGGTGCTCTTGGAGATTGGTGCGGTAGGTGCGAATGGCGGTTTCCGAGCTCTGTGGGTCGTTGACATTCGGCGCAAAGGTGGGAGGATCACCGGGGGGAGAGGGCTCGGCGCCAGGGTGGGCGGGGGCAGGTCCAGTAGGAGCGGTGGGGGCCACGGGCTGAAGTCCACCGCCTTCCTGAAAGACAACCGAGCGAAGGTTGTAGCCGCTGACCACAACAGAGGAGAGGAGCACCTCAACGGAATGAGCATAAGAGTGCCAATCAGCAGCAGAGTTGTCAGGCAGCAACTCGAGTGCGTCAACAGTGGCAAGGTCGACGGAAGAATCGGACGACGATGCCATAGAGATGAGGGTGGGTAGAGGCTAGGGCAGGAGGAGGATGGTGCGAGGGTACCGTTGCCAGTGCTGCTGCTGGCCCTGCTGCCCGTGCCGCTGCTGGTTCTGCAGCTGGTGCCGCTGCGGATGCTGCTGCGGGTAGGATGGGAGGAGGAGGAAGGGAGGAGCGGAGGGTGGGGAAGGTGGAGAAGGAGGAGGGCGATGCTATGGGGGATGCAAGGGGGAAGGGTGCAGCTGGTGGTGCCGCTGCAGGTGCTGCTGCTGGTGCTGCTGCAGGTAGGATGGGAGGAGGAGGACGGTGGAGGAGGAGGGCGATGCTATGGGGGAGGCAAGGGGGAAGGGTGCTGCTGGTGGTGCCGCTGCTGGTGCTGCTGCTGGTAGGATGGGAGGAGGAAGGGAGGAGCGGAGGGTGGGTTGGGTGGAGGAGGAGGAGGGCGATGCTATGGGGGAGGAAAGGGGGGAGGATGCTGCTGGTGGTGCCGTTGAGATGCCGCTGATGATGCTGCTGCGGGTACAATGGGAGGAGGAAGGGAGAGAGGGGGGGGGGGGGGTGGGACGAAGAGGGCAGCCGTGCGGCAGATCCGCGCGACTGGGAAGCCCGTGGCGAATGCACGCGGGACAGCCCGCGGCAAACGAGCGGGACGTGCAGAGATGGGCGCGAAATGGTCAGATTTCAGCGCGGGAGATGCAGATCTGGTCGCGCGGAGTGCAGATCTGGTCGCGCGGAGGGCAGATCTGGTCGCGCGGAGGGCAGATCTGGTCGCGCGGAGGGCAGATCTGGTCGCGCGGAGGGCAGATCTGGTCGCGCGGAGGGCAGATCTGGTCGCGCGGAGGGCAGATCTGGTCGCGCGGAGGGCAGATCTGAGCGCGCGGAGGGCGGATCTGGGCGGGAGGAGTGCAGATCTGGGTGCGAAATGTTCAGATCTGGGCGCGGGATGAGGAGATCTGGTGGCGCGGAATCCAGATCTGGGCGCGGAATGATCAGATGTAGGCGCGGGAGGAGTAGATCTGGTCGCAGGGAGTGCAGATCTGGGCGCTGGAGTTGCAGATCTGAGCGCGGGGAGTGCAGATCTGGGCGCTGGAGTTGCAGATCTGAGCGCGGGGAGTGCAGATTTGGGCGCTGGAGTTTCAGATCTGAGCGCGGGGAGTGCAGATCTGGGCGCTGGAGTTGCAGATCTGAGCGCAGGGAGTGCAGATCTGGGCGCTGGAGTTGCAGATCTGAGCGCGGGGAGTGCAGATCTGGGCGCTGGAGTTGCAGATCTGGACGTGCCTTGGAGGGCAGCGCCTTAGGGGGCGCACGGGGAGGGAGGACGGCGCCTAAAGGGCGCGTGAAGGGAGGGCAGCTCCGTGTGTGGGGCTAGATCTGAGGAACGGGGAGGAGAGGGTGGCGTAAGGACCGAGGGAGGAAGGCGTGAGCCATTAGCTCATGATACCATGTTAGAAGAGAGAGAATTGATGCACTGAATAATGAGCCAAAAGGCTCTTTAGTACAAGCAATGAGCAAGGGAAAGATGAGAAGGAAGCTTACCCTATTGGCCAATAAGTTGGCATATGGGTGAGCTTGCAACCACAAAATATGTGTTGGTTGGGATTGGTTGAGGTAAGGACCAATCCCCACCAACCACAAAATGTGGTTGGAGGGTACACTAACCAACCCCCCAATTTATAAGAGTGCTACACATCTAAGTCTAGCCTATGCATGTTGTATAAAATATGGAATTACAACAATGTGGGGATATATATGTGTGTGCGTTTGGGCGTGGGCGTGTGTGGAAGGGTGTGTTTGTGTGCTTCACTTGTTCGTCGCACTGCATCTTGCTAACACCCACCCGTTTGCTGCTTCCGTCTCTGTCCCCTCCTATTCAGGAGCAGCAGCAGGAGCAGCAGCAGCAGCAAGAGGAGGAGGGTGAGCGGGTGCACGGTGCAGCAGTGGTTAGCAGTGCCGCGCCCGCAGCTGCACCCAGCAGTGTGCCTTTTGCAGCAGAAGCCATGACAGGTCATAGGCTGAGGTCAGCTGGTAGCACCGGAGGGAATGGGGGGCGAAGGAGGGCGTGGGGTGGGGAGGTGGAGGAGGTGCGGGCAGATAAGATGTGCATGGATAAGGGAGGGCTGCTGGGAGGGGAGGGAGGTGGTGTGGGGAGCGAGGAGAGGGGTGTGGGAAGGAGGAGGGGGAGGCGGAGGAAGAGCGAGAGGATGAAGGATGAAGAATATCTCTGGGGCACGGTTCATGGTTCAGACGGAGGGGAAGAAGAGGAGGAAGAGGAAGAGGAAGAGGAAGAGGAGTATGAAGAGGATGAAGCGGAGGAGGAAGAGGAGGAGTATGAGGAAATGAAGGAAGCAGATGAGGAGGAAGAGTTGCTGACTTGGAAAGATGCTCAGGGTAACGGAAGAGTTGGTAACGGCACGTATGTGAGTCAAGGGCAGTACGGCGAAGCAGAGGAGATGGCACGCTGTTTGATGGCAGGTGCTGAGAAGGGCGAGGGTGAGGTGGACGATGGCAGGGAGGGAGACGTGCAGCACAACCCTGGGCAGCGGAGGAGAGGGTATGGCGGCCAGGAGCTGGGGCATGAGGGTGGAGGGAGAGGCGGCCTTGGTGCTGCAGGTGTGGCTCTGGAGAGTGGTGGAGGGCGAGGGGTAGGAGGAGGAGGAGAGAGGGAACGAGAGAGGGATGTGGTTCGGCAGGTTCGGCGTGACATGGTTCGGTTGGAGGCTCGGATACCGTGGCTCGGGGTCAGGTCTGGGTGGAGGAACCGAAGGTCGGCGTGGCGGAGGGCGGTTAGAGACAGCTGTAGCGCTCTGGTTGGTCCTTCCTTCTCTCCCATTTCTATTGTTCCTTCTTCCTTTGTCCATGTCTTTCTCTTCTGTTGTGCCTTTGCCTGGGTCCATTCGTTTGCCTGGTCATGACTCTTTCTTTTTACTTGTTAAACACAAGCCATGCCAACCTCTCCCTTTAGCCCTGTTTCGGTATGCGTTTTGAGCTGTTTTGGTCTGCCATACACGAGCATTCTCGTAGTATCCCTTCCATTCTCCTAGTGTGTTGCGTCGGATTACAAATGCCTGCATTGCCACGAGGAACGCCGTTCTGTTGAGAGCTTCCTGCTCCCATCGCGCGCTCCTCTGTTGACCGTTGTTGAGGCACCCCTCAGCACGTTTGTGAACCTCCACCTCACCTCACCTCACCTCACGTCACCTCACCTCACCTCAACTCACCTCACCTCACCTCACCTCACCTCACCTCACCTCACCTCGCTGCAATCCTTCGTCCCAACCCCCAAACCGCACTGGGCAGGAGTTGGTGCATCGTGTGGACGAGTTTCGAGCGCACCTGCTGCTGCACCACGCTGCTCTCCTCTCCGACCACCACTGGGCCCTCCGTGTTGCTGCCGCTGCTGCTGCCTCTTCTGCTCCCACTACTGCTGCCCCTGCTCCTGCTCCTGCTGCTCCTGCTGCCCCTGCTCCTGCTGCCCCTGCTGCTGCTCCTGCTGCCCCTGCCCTTGCCACTGCCTCTTCTGCTCCAATTGCTGCTGCCCCTGCTCCTGCTGCCCCTGCTGCTGCTCCTGCTGCCCCTGCCCTTGCCACTGCCTCTTCTGCTCCAATTGCTGCTGCCCCTGCTGCTGCCCCTTCCCCTACCCCTGCCCCTGCAGCTGCTGCCGCCACTGCTGCTGTTGCTGCTGCTGCTGTTTCTGCTGCGCCTGCTCCTGGTGGGAATGACAATCGTGATGCCAGCTTTGGTGCCACCTCTGCTGCTGCTGAGGTCACCAACTCTGCTGGTGCTGACATGGCAGGATGGCATGCTGCCACCTGTCACGGCATGCTGTTGGAGCTCTGGACACGTCTGCATGATGACGTCAGCAAATGGCTTGAGGCTCGGCCCAAAGAGGCTGTTGGGAATGTGTGAGTTGCCGACATGGTGGCATGGTGGCATGGCGGTATGATGGCATGGTGGCATGGCGGTATGATGGCATGATGGCATGGCGGTATGATGGCATGCTGGCATGGTGTGAGCACAGGTGTGAGCACAGGTGTCAGCATAGTTGTGTGCACACTTTTGAACGTATTTCATCCTCCGTTGCCCTGTTGCTGTAGACCTTTCTCACACCTTCCGCTTCTCCCTTCTTCCACCTCTCGCTCCCCGTCCCCACGGCGTCCCCCTCAGTGTGTCAGCAGTGGCAACACTGGCACGCCACACAGCAGCCTCCCCAGCACACGCCACCCTGCCATCGCCATCACCCTCCCCCTCCTCCCGCGCCCTGCCTCCCACCGGCCCCCCTGTGGAGGCACTCTTCCCCTGGGTGGCGCACTTGAAGCCGCTGCTGCCTGCGCCCGCCCTCACTGCTGCAGTGGCCGTGGCAGCATCAGAGGCAGCAGCTGCTGTGAAGGGAGATGGGAGAAAGTTACAGGTTTGTGCTTCTCCCCCTACCCTTGCCCGCTCAAGCATCTCACTCTCTCCCAGCTCTTGGCTAGTCAGCATTGGCCTTGTCGTGCCGATGCCATCTCCTCATCTTCCCCAGTTTTCAACGCGCCCCATAACTCTCGGTGTCGTGCCGTGTCATCTCCATATTTTCCCCTTCCTGCCCTGGTTTTCCTGTTCCCTTTCTCTCGTTCTCTCTCTCTCTCTCGAATGGCCCTTTCATTGATTATCATAGGACTTACAGGCATGCAAGGTGGTAGCTTTTGTGAGTCTGGTGCATAAAGCCTCTTACTACTCTTCTACCATCCCCCCCCCCCCCCCCCCCCCCCCCCTTCCTAAGCTAGGTCCAGCGCAGGATCAAGGACCGAGAGGCAGTCCCCTAGGGACGGAGCCTCACCCACTGCCTCCAGCAGTGGGTATTCTACTGCAGCCGCTATGCTGCACTTTTCTAAGTATCCAATCGACTGCCCCCTTTGTAGAGCCACCGACCACCGCTGCCGATAGTGGTGTAAGAGCTTGGCAGCTTGGTAGGAGGTTGGCTCGGCGTTAAAGAACCGCCTTGCAGCCGTCTCCGCGAGCAGCTTCAGGAAATCCACTGTCTCCGGGCATGGGCACCCATAAGTCTCGACCGCAAGCGGGAAAAACTTCACCCACTCAGGGCGGTCCCTGTAGAGGCCGTGCTTCTTATCTGCCGCCTCCCGTGCTGCCCACCCCCGCCCCTTAGTTGCATTCTTGTCGCGGGTGCTGATGGGATCCGTCACCGTCACATCACAGATGTAGACGGCGCCATTGGAGCGGCAGCGGAGGGCCAGATCAGCCTTCTTCTCTTCCACTGGGCTGAAAGCGGCCGTTTCAATGTGCACCATGAAGCCTGCGTCGCGCGCCATTCGCGCGCATTCATCTCTTAGCTCATTATGCGTGTTTGTGCGCCCTCCCCCTGTCCCACATCGTAGCAGGTGGTTTGGGAGCCGCTTGTCTGGGATTTGCACCTTCTTCGAGCAATTGCAGACCCCGGGAGCCGCAAAGGGGAGCCCCAGCCGAAACTGGAGCGCATTGGCGTAGTGCGGAGCCTCGAGGTGTAGCGCGTGGTGCAGAGGCACCGCGTTTAACCAATCCCCTGCACCATACCCCGACAGGGATATCATCCGCTGCGTGTGACCATTGTTCGGGTTCGGGCTCATCCCCCTCACCTCCTCCACTTGGACAGCATAGCGCTGGCCCTGGATAGCCGTGGCCAGCCCGTGCTGCAGCTTCCCTGCGGTTGGGGCTGTTCTCTCTGCTTGCAGGGCTTCCTGAGCTGGCAGTGGGAGCTCCTCCTCGCATTTCGCTAGCCATTCGGTCAAGGGGGAGGCCTGAGTGTAGGGACCGCGCATCACCTCGCGTGTTACTTCCAGTGGGCCGGTGCATTCGTCCTCCAGGGAGTCCAGCAGGAGATGAGCCTGCGTGTAGCTGGCGAGGAAGCTGTAGCTTCCTTCCACGGACGGGTCCGTCAGTCCGAGGCCACCGAGCGATACGGGGAGGGAGGCCTGCGCCCATGTGCGTGATATTTCCTCCTCCCCCCGTGGGTGGTGAATGCCGCATGCCGTGAGCAGGGTATCCAACAGACGCCTCCCCCATTCGGACCACTCCCCTTGGGGCAGGGCCGGAAGGGGAGTCGTGCGGGCCAAGTAAGACACTCGGCGCGAGACGCACCGAGACAGCAGCAGACCCGCCAGCTGAGGCTCCATCCGCTCTATCGATCCCAGCGGCGCACCCATCGCTTCCAGGCTGGATCGTATGAAGGCGGATGTTGCTGTTGGGGTGCCGATGAAACTGCCCAGCACTTTCAACCCATCGCCGCTGAGTGGAACCCCCTCGGGCAGGGTGTAGTCCGCGGGCGACCCATCGGACCAGGCCCCGCACTTGGCGGGGTTGTGTCTGAGGCCGATTTCTGCAAGAAGGCCCGTGAAATTATCAAAAGCAGCCGCACATGACGACGGATCCCCTAAGAAGGTAACGTCATCCGCGTAAGCAAGACAGATGACATCCGGATGTGCCTCCGCCGCCGCCTTCAGAGCCGGTTGCATGGCCGCGGCAAAAAGAAGGGGGCCGAGGGGGTCCCCTTGGCGGACTCCGGTCTCGCTGAGCAAGGGCGCGTGGTTAAAGGCTGCGTCCAGGTGCAGTGCAGACGCCTGGCCGTAAGAGAAAATCACCAAAGGCAGTAGCGGCTCCAGCTGCGAGCCTTTCAGCGCTGTCGCTATGGCGAGGCGGTCGACGCTGTTGAAAGCGTTAGCTAGATCCGCCTGCAAGACTAGCGCCTCCGGATTGGCCGAGGTGAAGGTTCGAACGATGTGGATCACTGCCTCTGCTCCTCCCGGCACGGCAACCCCAAACTGTAATGGTAAGAAAAATTCTCTGGCCGCTTCTGCTAGCTGAGTAAGTGCTGCTTTGGCTGCCAGTCGTAGGATGCATTCACCTATTGCTATTGGCCTGGTCCCTCCGTCTGGCTTGTCAAGGGCTATCAACCTTGATGCGGTAAGAAGCCCCCCAACCTCCTTGCGCAGCTTCCCGCGAAGGATCGTGTTGACAAGCGCATGTAAGTGTGAACTGACCGCAGAATGCATCAGTGCAGCTTCGCGCAGGTGTTCGAACGTCGTGCCTGAAGGGCCTGCGCCGACCCCGTTCTCACACTTTGTGAGAAGTTTCAAGAAGGCTTCTCGCGACACTGCCAGGTAAGTGTCCGGCTCAGGCTGGGGCCACGGTGCGTCAGGATGCCTTCCACGCGGGTGCTTGGCGCGTAGAGATTCCAGAACTTCTGGGGTCGGCTTGCTGACTGGAGTGGCTTCAAGTGCCATGACAGCCCTTCGCAGGCTGCCACGACGCGCCAGACCTTCTGCCCTGGAGATAGCTCCCAGGTCATCTGGTTGGTGTCTGGAGGGTGGGGGCAGCTCCAGCGAATCCACTGTTTCCTGGTAAAGTGAATCCCACTCCCCTCGCAGGAATTTACGCAATCTGCTTCTGGTCGCCTTCCAATTAGGGTGCTTCGGCGACTGCTGACGCAATGTCAGGCGAGCGGCAAACAGCAAAACCGTCCAGGCTTGGGTGGAATCAGGGTCGTCGGCGAGTCGCAGCAGTGGTGTCAGTAAGACCATTGCGAAAAGCAGGCGCAGTTTTTCCGGGAGGCGACGTGCCAGAGGTGCGTTGCGACTGTCGCGTAGCTTGTCCAGATTCCAGTCACTGACGCTCGCGAAAAGTGTGTCATCCTTGGCGAGGGTCTCTGGCGATTTTTGGGGGAGGGGTTGAGACTGCTGTTGGTTACCCCTCGCTGCAGTTCGCGGTGCAATTACAGGTGTTGGTGGCGGGATTTGTTGGGCGGGCTGGTTGGCAGTGGTGTCAGGGTTGTTGGGAGCAGTTTGAATTGGTGGGGATGGTCGCGGTTGGGTGGGCGCGTGATTGAAATTTGTTGCCGCGCTTCGGGCATGGGTTGAGTTGCCTCTCTGCCGTGCTGGGGTCTGTGACTGGGCCTCTTCCGAGGCATTCGAAGTTGAGTCTGATTCCTCCTCCTCCGCCTCATAAATACTCCCCGACAAAGCATCTGCTTCATTAGCTCTTCCCAACTCAGTTAAAGCCCTTCGCGCCGCCGCCTGGAACGCGTTCTCCGGTCCGCCCTCTCGCGTACTCCGTCCACGCCCGCGACCTCCGGCACGACCTCCGCGCATCCGCGCATTGGCCGCGGCCAGCTGTGGACTCCCTCGACTCGCTTCTCCCGCGCTCTGGCGCGACCTTGCGTCCTCGATCGCCTGCTGCCGACGCGTTCGCCGTAATGGCGACTGAAGCGGAGAGGTCAGCGGTGGACCATGGTCACACCGCTGAGAGTGCGATTGCTCCGCCTCCGGCCCCTGCTGCCGCTGTTGCTGTTGCTGCTGCTCCCCTGCTCCCCTCGGCTCCCCCTGCTGTTGTTGCGACGTCCGCGGTTCCGCACCCGCTGTCGCCGGCTCCCCCGCCAAGCCTTCCGCACGCTGTTCCCGTGTCCGGCGCGCCGGTTCCCGTTGCGCAGCCGTCGCATGTGGCCCAGCCGCCCGCCCAAGCTGTCGCTGGGGGCCCTGCGCAGGGGACAGCGGTGGGCGCCGGCCCCGATTCTGCCCACTTGGTTGCCCCTTCTGCTGCGCCGGTGAATCCCGTCGCGCAGCGGCTCGCGGAGTCCCAGATACGCGCTGCCGCGGGGGGCAATGCGGCAGCGCATCGGGGGCGAGGTTCTCCTCGGCGTCGTCCCTCCTCGTCATATCGTTCGGCGCACCGCGGAGGTCGCGGTGGCTGGTGGGGAGGTCACGGTCGCGGGCGCGGTGGGCCGAGCGAGATGCAGCAGCTGCGCGAGGATTTCCCGGGGATGCTGGCTGCGGCGATGCGCAACGCTCTGAATGGCGCACCGAATCTTGGTAGCTCCCCGGCTCCCGCCGCTCCTGCGCCCGCGCCTGCCCCTGTGAATGCGCAGGTTCCGGCCGCGCCCCTTGCTGCACCTGCTCCGCACGCATCTGCGTACCGCGGGCTCCTGCTCCTGGCAGTGACCGTGCTCCGCCTGCCTACGTTCGTCCTGTGTCTGCCTCGCAGTATCCGCCCCTGCCCTGGATTCCCCCTCTTCTGGACACGGGATTTGTGGGAGCGGGAGGCGGAGGGGCGAGGGGAGCCTTCGTTCCTCCGCGTCGTTTTGCTGAAGCTCCGTCCGTGCAGCCTCCGCCCCCTCTTCCCGTTCCGCCTGCCGCGTTGAGGACCGGAGTGGCTCAAGTTCCCACGGCGACCCTCGCGCAGCTGTGGCGCTTGGTGGAGTGCCAGCAGGCCCTGACACTGATTCTGGTGAATGCGGACTTCGCCATTCTCCAGAGCCCAGGGAGCACTCTCGGTCGTGAGGCGCGAGGAGATTGCTTGGCGGCGGCTGCGCAACTTGCCTTCCTCCTCCTACCCTTGCTGGGAGCGCCCGCGATGGGAGGCGTTGCGGTTTCAGAACTGGACGGAGCGGTCCAGGGTCTGACCGCACACCTCCAGGCTGGTGGCGGGATTGAAGCTGTAGGCGCGACCGCGTTAGTGTTGATTGCTTATTGTTTGTCTTGCTGCCGAACCTTGCCACCCCTAAGCACGCGGCCGAAGGCCGCGCAACGCGAGCGCTGGCGGCCGCAGGCCGCCGGCGCGAGCGCCTACGAAAAACTGGAAAACAGAATGAACTAATGAGGAGAGAGACCCATACGGGACCCTTATATAGCTTGGAGGCAAGGGACAGAGGCAAGGGACAGAGGCTAAGTCCTCTCTCTCTCTCTCTCGCTCTCTCCGCCTACGAAAAACTGGAAAACAGAATAAACTAATGAGGAGAGAGACCCATACGGGACCCTTATATAGCTTGGAGGCAAGGGACAGAGGCAAGGGACAGAGGCTAAGTCCTCTCTCTCTCTCTCGCTCTCTCCGCCTACGAAAAACTGGAAAACAGAATGAACTAATGAGGAGAGAGACCCATACGGGACCCTTATATAGCTTGGAGGCAAGGGACAGAGGCAAGGGACAGAGGCTAAGTCCTCTCTCTCTCTCTCTCTCTCTCTCAAGCGGTCCGTGTATTAGATCCGAGCAAGGTACAGACATGCACAAGGATATAAGAAGCAATGCATCTCAGCTTCTAAAACCCCCCCATCCTACCTACCCT
Organism: Closterium sp. Naga37s-1; assembly: GCA_947471745.1. Lineage (NCBI taxonomy): Eukaryota > Viridiplantae > Streptophyta > Zygnematophyceae > Desmidiales > Closteriaceae > Closterium > Closterium sp. Naga37s-1. The sequence continues at coordinate 3,175,537 of CANJKZ010000804.1, forward strand.
CCTTCACCCTCTAAGGCAGCTCCAATGCCGGCTCCAGGATGGCAAGGCAGTCCCCGAGGGACATTCCTTCGCCCGGCAGCGCCACAGGTGGGTTCTCCACCTGAGCCGCGTAGTTGCACTTCGTCATGAAGCTCACTGACTGCGCCCGCTGCAGCGCCACGGACCACCGCTGGCGGAACTGGTGCAGCAGCTTTGTTGCCTGGTAAGATGAGGGGGCCGCGTTGAAGAGCCGGCGCGCGCCGGTGTCGGCCAGAAGTTTGAGGAATTGAGGGACCTCCGCGCAAGGACAGCCATAGGTATCAACGGCACGGGGGAAGAACCCGACCCACGAGGCCGTTGAGCCCTCGTAGTCGGAGATCTTCTTCTCCGCCGCCTCCCTGGCCGCCCATCCCCTGCCCTTGACCGCGTTGGGATCCCGTGTGCTGATGGGGTCCGTGATGGTCACGTCCCCTATCCACACCGCTCCTGAGGACTTGTCCCGGATCGCAATGTCGGCTTTCTTCAGAGTGACGGGGCAGAACGTAGTCGTTTCGCTGTGAGTCATGAAGTCAGCGTCGGCGGCCATGTGTACACACGCATCGCGCAACTCATTGTGCGTGTTGGTCCGCCCCTTCCCCGTGTCGCAGCGCAGCAGGTGGTTGGGCAGGCGCCTGTCAAGGATTGCCGTCTTATTGCGGCAGTCACACGCGCCAGGTGCCGAGGAGGGTAACCCCATCCTGAACTGCAGCGCATGCGCAAAGTGAGCCGGGGCAAGCCGCAGTGTCGAGTTGAAGGGGACCGCGTTGAGCCAGTCTCCTGCCCCATACCCTGAGAGTGAAAGCATGCGCTGAGTGTGCCCGCTTAGTGGGTTGAGTGGCATGATGCGTGTAGCCTGCACCTGCTCCGCGTAGCGCAGTCCGTGTACCGCGATTGCCAGCCCATGCTGCAGCTTGGCGCCCTTGGGATTAGCCCGATCGCTCTGCAGCAGCTCCTTCCCATCGTCCGGCAGTGACTCCTCACACCTCTCCAACCAGTCAAAGAGCGGGGACGTGTTGATGAAGGGCCCCACCATCTGGACCCGCGTTTCCGCCAAGGCGCCGACGGCCGACTCATCAATGGAGGTGAGCAGGTGCTGCGCTTGCGTGTAGCTTGCAAGGAACCCAACAGGACCCTCCACCGAAGGGTCTGTGAGTCCCAAACCACCGAGCGAGATGGGGAGTGACGCTTGCGCCCAGGTACGTGAAATCTCGGCCTCCCCCCGTGGGTGGCGAATGCCGCAGGCAGTCAGCAACGTCTCAAACAGCTTTTTACCCCAGTCTGACCACTCCTCGACTGGCAGGGCCGAAAGCGGCGTGGTGCGGGCGACGTAAGCGATCCGCCGTGAGATGCACCGTGAGAGCAGGAGGGAAGCCAGCTGCGGCTCCATCCGCGCGATTAAGGGCAGCGGCACTCCCATGGTGTCGAGGCTGGCACGTAGGAACGCGGCGGTTGCGTCGCTGCCACCGATGAAGCTGCCAAGCACCTTCACCCCATCTTCTGTGAAAGGTACGCCCACTGGAAGCGCTGCTCCCTGCTGGCCAGCCTGAGACCAGGCCGCGCACTTGGCTGGGTTGTGGCGCAGCCCGATCTCCCCGAGGTTTCCTGTGAAGTCCTCAAATGCCGCCGCGCACATGGCTGCATCCCCAAGAAAAGTTACGTCGTCCGCATAGGCTAGACAGACCACGGAGGGGAAGCTGAGCGCCGTTTTCGTCAGCGCTGGGTGTATGGCGGCAGCGAACAGCAACGGGCCGAGGGGATCTCCCTGCCGCACCCCGGTCTCGCTCAGCAGAGGTGGGTGTGAGAAGCCAGCGTCCAGACATAGAGCCGAAGGAAGGCCGTACAGCAGTTTAACTAACGGTAAAAGTGAAGCGAGAGAGGAGTCCCGAAGAGATGTGATGATGGCGTCGCGGTTAACGCTGTTAAATGCGTTCGCCAGATCAGCCTGTAGGACCAAAGCTCCTGTGTTCACCGTGAGGTACGTGCGTGTGATGTGGATAATCGCCTCCGCCCCGCCAGGGACTGCCACGCCCAACTGGTGCGGTAGGAAGAATACACGAGCGGCCCCTGCAGTCAAAGTAAGCGCCGTCTTAGCTACCAGGCGTGTTATGCTCTCGCCGATGGCAATTGGTCGCGTCCCCCCATCGGGCTTGCTCAGGGCAATCAATCTTGAGGCGGTGAGGAGCTCAGCCACCGCAGGAGGTAATTTTCCTGTTAATATCGTGTTGACTAGCGCGTGCAGGTGTTTCCCAACGGAGTGGTTGATCAGTGCTGCATCGCGTAAGTGTTCGAAAGTTGTTCCTGAGGGGCCCGCTCCCACCCCCATCTCGCAGCTTCCCAGCACCTTGGAGAAGACAGCAAACGGTGCCGATAGGTGAGGGTCAGGTTCTGGAAAGTTCCAGTCAGGTGGGGAGGCGGGCGCAGGTGGGTGCTTGGCGCGCAGGGCCTCCAGCACAGTTGGAGAGGGGGTGCTGACTGGCGTGGCTTCAAGTGCCATCACGGCGCGTCGTAGGCTGCCACGTCGTGCCAACCCCTCTGCCCTAGCGATGACACCAATGTCATCAGCCTGGTGTCTGGGTGGTTGGGGCCACGACAGTGAACCCACTGTTTCAGTGTATAATTTGTCCCATTCTCCAGACAGAAACTGACGAAGGCGGGCACTGACAGCCTTCCAGTCTGGGCGCCTAGGTGACAGCTGGCGAAGTGTTAATCGAGCGAGAAACAGGACGACCGTCCATGCAGAAGGTGAGTCTGGATATTTCGCCAAGCGCAGCAGCGGAACCAACAGAGCTGTGGCGAAAAGTTTGCGTGGGTCTGGTGGGAGGTGACGGGAAAGAGGTGCGTGGCGAGAGTCACGCAATTTCGTCAGATCCCAGTTTGACACGCTGGCGAATAGCGTGTCGTCCTTGGCGAGTGATTCTGGGGCTTTCTCCTCTGGGGCTTGGGTTGGGACGGGGTTACCGCCAGGTGCAGATTGATGTCCGGCCTGGCTAGGGGTCTGAATGTGGGAATTCGTGGTTGGGATTGGTGCAGTTACAATGTTGCCTGATGCGGCTCGGGTTGGTGTTGGGGGACCCCTCCTAATGGATCTCACTGCTGCAGCTCCCCCCGCCATGTGAGATGCTGCTGCTGCTGCTCTGCCCGCTCGAGCAGGAGTCTGAAGCTGCTCGTCGTCCAAGGACTCAGAGCTGGAAGTCGAGTCAGTGGACTCGGCTGCTACAAAGCTACTGTCTGAAGTGGAGGTTTCATTATCACCGCTCATCTCGTTTAAAGCCCGCCTCCCCGCCTGCTGGTACACGTTTTCCGGTCCACCCCCACGTGCTCTCCCCCCGCGTCCCGCAGCTCTCCTTCCGCGGCCTGCTGTTCTTCCGCCGACTTGTCGGCCGCTGAGTGTCCGCGCGCCCTCTTCCCGACGTACCGATGAGTTCCCTTGAAGCTCCTGCCTTGGGGCGAACCGCGGAGAGCGATCCAGCTCCCCGCCCGCTTCCTCCTGCGCGCCCTGCCGCGAGCGTGCCTGTCGCGCCGCCGGCGTCTGCGGATCGGATCCGCCGTCGTTTCGAAGATCAGCAGCGCGCTCTAACCTCGCGCGGGGGCCGGTCCCTGCCTCAGCCGGAGCCTGCTCACGCGGCGTCCGCCGAGCGCTACGGCGGAGTGGGTGTGGCGCACCAGGAGCATTCCCCTCGCCGACGTTCATCTGTGATTCGCGGCGATAGGCGGGAGAGCCGCAGGGAAGGTCTTCACGCTGGCCCGCGGTCGCCGCGTTCGCCTCGTCGCGTGGCGTCACGGAGTCGTTCGCGTGATCGCAGGTCACACCGCCACCGTTCGCCCGCTCGCCCTCATTCTCGTCACCGTTCGCCCGTACGCCAGTCGTCCCGTCCTCGATCGCCTCCGCGTTCGCCACGTCCCTCGAAGCGTCCACGGCTCGACTCTCCTCGTCGCGTGGTCCGTTCCCCTGAACGCCATCGTCAGCTGGGCTCGTCTCGCCAGCAGTCGCCTGTGCGTTCGGACGCAAGTGGTCGGGGGCGTCGCGGGCGGCGGGGAGGTTATGGTCGCGGGGGAAAAGCGCGTCCAGCGCCGTCCGCAATGGAGCGCCGTCTTCTGGATAGGCTTGATGACGTGGAGAAGGAGCTTCGTCGCTCACGTGCGGGGTCGGCGTCACCCCCAGCTCCTCGCGCTGCTCCCGTCGTCCCTCTCTCCGCGCTCCTGCCTCACAATCCATTCGGATCCCCGGCGCGCTCAGATCGGCCGCTGCCTGCGGGAATGGGCTTCGTAGGCGCTGGTGGCGGGCTGCCATGGGCTCAGTATGAACCGCCGCGTCCTCTTCCTGCTCCGCGTGATCTCGCCGTGTCGTCTCACCGTGCCCGCTCGTCCGCGTTGCTTCCGCCGATGAAGAGAATTCCCACGGCGACCCTGGCCCGCCTATGGTCGCTGGCGGCGTCCCTGCAGAGCCTTGAGCGGATTCTCCAGGAGTCATATGACTCCATGCCGGTGAGCCCTCCGAGCAGGTTCTCTCAGAAACCGCGAGCTGATTGTCATGCGGCGGCGTCAGCGCTATTCGCGCTCGTAACGCCACTGCAGGTAGAGCCCTCGCCGGGAGCAGCCTCGGCCAGCCAGCTGGCTGACTCGGCCCTGGCTCTGAGGACGCTTGTAGCAGGTCCTGGTACTCCCGTTGACGTTGTAGGCGCCACCGTGTTAGTGGTCCGCCAGATGTGGTTGAACACGAGCGGAATGCTCGCTGCGGTAGACGCGGACCGCATGTAGGTGCTCCCCCCTTGCGCGTGTAGACCCGTTCCATTATCGTGTTGCTAGGTGTCGATGCTTGCCTTGCTTGTGTCTGATGCCTAAACTACTGCTTGTTGTTCCCCCTTGTCATCCCGAGCGCGCGGCCGAAGGCCGCGCACGCGAGCGCCGGCGCGAAGCGCGAAAAATTTTCAGAATGAACTGAATACTAAGGATGAAGAAGCCACGAGAGCCTTTAAGTACTCATGGGAGAGGGCAGAAGGGTGAGTGCAAAGGCAGAAGGGGAGAGGCTAATCCTCTCTCTCTCTCTCTCTCTCTCTCGCTCTCTCGAACGATCGAGCGAAAATTTTTCAGAATGAACTGAATACTAAGGATGAAGAAGCCACGAGAGCCTTTAAGTACTCATGGGAGAGGGCAGAAGGGTGAGTGCAAAGGCAGAAGGGGAGAGGCTAATCCTCTCTCTCAAACGGTCCTTTGTATTAATTCAGCAGGGGTACAAACATGCGGTGCTATCCATGATAACCTCTATCCCTTAAGCCCCAAAAGTTACCACTCTTCACCCCCCTCCCTGAGTGACCCTCTAGCCCTCCAGCGTGTGGAGGATGTCCCCCAGGTGCAGCGGCCAGGGGTCCGCTGCCATCTGGGGGTGCGCTGCCTCGATCCCAGCCCTGGCCTTGGTGTGCAGGGCATTAGCCTGGGAGCGCTGGAGGGCCACTGACCAGCGCTGGCTGAAGTGGCAGGCCATCTTCTTGGCCGATTTCGCCAGGGGGTTGGCCCTGAACCGGTTCCTAGCTGCTGCTGTGGCCAGCAGCTTCAGGAACGCAGTCGTGGTGGGCGCGTTTGCCCCGTAGGTCTCGACGGCTAGGGCGCAGAACACCACGTGTTCCGTGTGTCGGTAGTACTCCCTCTCCTTCCGCCTCTGTGCCTCTCTAGCAGCCCAGCCTGGGGGTTTGCGGGCTGTGGGGTCCCGGTTCTGCAGCACGGGGTCTGTGATAGTGGTGTCTGTGATCCAAGTCTCTCCACTGTCCGGGTCGCGTACAATCACATCGGCTTTCTTCGGGTCATCCGGCGGTGAGTACATGGCGTTCTCCAGGTATACCACCAGCTGTGCTTCCCTTGCCATTTTAGCCACGGCAAAAGCTAGCTGGTTGTGTGTGCGTGTCCTGTCGGGGCCTGTGCTGCAGCGGAGTAGGTGGTTGGGTAGGCTGCAGTCGGCTACGAGTTCTCCACACTCGCACACAGTGGGTACATTCTGTCGGATGCCCATGCGGAAGGCCAGGGCTGCTCGGAATTGTCCCGGTGAGAAGCAAAGGTCCGGGGTCAAAGGTAGGGCCTGCAGCCATGCTCCCGCTCCCTCCCCTCTCAGGCTGATGAGGCGGAGTGAGTGACCCATCTCGGGGGCTGACTGGATGGTGCGTGACTCCTCTGTCAAGGCGTCGGCCTTTGCCGCGTGCACCTCCTGAGAGAGGGCGCGTTGCAGCTGGTCTTGGGACGGGGTTTGCTGCTCCTCCCTGAGGTTTTGTAGCGCCAGCGGTGGCAGGCGCCCCTCCATGTCCTGGATGGTTACTGAGTGCGCTGCGGACGGCTGCAGGGTGTTGTTGTTGGCCCCCAGTGCCGCGGTTGCTGGTAGGTCAAGGGAGCGGAGCAGTCGTAGCGCCTCCGTCGTTGATGCCAGGTAGGCCGGTGCTGCTTCTGTTGTGGGGTCTGTAAGTCCCAGCCCGCCCAGGGCGACTGGAAGAGTTGCTTGTCGGAGCAGGAAGTTGAACTCGGCTTCTCGGCGTGGCGGTTGAATGCTGGCGGCGGTCAAGGCCGTGTGCAGTAGTTCGGAGCACCATGTGTGCCATTCCGAGAGGGGTAAGACGTCTGCTGGGGTAGTGCGTAGCAGGTAGCCGATTCTGCGGCTGATGCAACGGGACAGTAGCAGGAGGGCATGTTGTGGGTGGATGGACGCCAGGGAACCCAAGGGGGCTGCCGCGTCTGTCAGTGTACTGCGGACAAAGGCAGAGCAGAAGCTCTGCGACGCCACAGGACTTCCCAACACCCGTATCCCCTCGTGGGTGTGGGGGAGGCCTTCAGGGAGCACGACACCTCCAAGCGGCATGGAGGACCACGCCGACGACTTCATAAAGTTGCAGGTGAGGCCATCCTGTGCTAGTAGCGGCGTGAGCTCCCTTAGCGCGTCTAGCGTCGCCGTCGCGGGTCCAATCATGGTTATGTCGTCTGCGTACGCGAGGACGGTGACTTCCGGGTGCTCCGCTGCCACGTGCCTGAGGTGCTGCTGGATAGACGCCGAGAGTAGCAGGGGTGCGAGGGGATCCCCCTGTGTGACTCCTCTTCCGCTGGTGAGTGCCGTGGAATTGAAGCGTGGAATTGAAGCATGGAATTGAAGCATGGAATTGAAGCATGGAATTGAAGCATGGAATTGAAGCATGGAATTGAAGCATGGAATTGAAGCGTGGAATTGAAGCATGGAATTGAAGCATGGAATTGAAGCATGGAATTGAAGCATGGAATTGAAGCATGGAATTGAAGCATGGAATTGAAGCATGGAATTGAAGCATGGAATTGAAGCATGGAATTGAAGCATGGAATTGAAGCATGGAATTGAAGCGTGGAATTGAAGCATGGAATTGAAGCATGGAATTGAAGCATGGAATTGAAGCATGGAATTGAAGCATGGAATTGAAGCATGGAATTGAAGCATGGAATTGAAGCATGGAATTGAAGCATGGAATTGAAGCATGGAATTGAAGCATGGAATTGAAGCATGGAATTGAAGCATGGAATTGAAGCATGGAATTGAAGCATGGAATTGAAGCATGGAATTGAAGCATGGAATTGAAGCATGGAATTGAAGCATGGAATTGAAGCATGGAATTGAAGCATGGAATTGAAGCATGGAATTGAAGCATGGAATTGAAGCATGGAATTGAAGCATGGAATTGAAGCATGGAATTGAAGCATGGAATTGAAGCATGGAATTGAAGCATGGAATTGAAGCATGGAATTGAAGCATGGAATTGAAGCATGGAATTGAAGCATGGAATTGAAGCATGGAATTGAAGCATGGAATTGAAGCATGGAATTGAAGCATGGAATTGAAGCATGGAATTGAAGCATGGAATTGAAGCATGGAATTGAAGCATGGAATTGAAGCATGGAATTGAAGCATGGAATAAGCGTGGAATTGAAGCATGGAATTGAAGCATGGAATTGAAGCATGGAATTGAAGCATGGAATTGAAGCATGGAATTGAAGCATGGAATTGAAGCATGGAATTGAAGCATGGAATTGAAGCATGGAATTGAAGCATGGAATTGAAGCATGGAATTGAAGCATGGAATTGAAGCATGGAATTGAAGCATGGAATTGAAGCATGGAATTGAAGCATGGAATTGAAGCATGGAATTGAAGCATGGAATTGAAGCATGGAATTGAAGCATGGAATTGAAGCATGGAATTGAAGCATGGAATTGAAGCATGGAATTGAAGCATGGAATTGAAGCATGGAATTGAAGCATGGAATTGAAGCATGGAATTGAAGCATGGAATTGAAGCATGGAATTGAAGCATGGAATTGAAGCATGGAATTGAAGCATGGAATTGAAGCATGGAATTGAAGCATGGAATTGAAGCATGGAATTGAAGCATGGAATTGAAGCATGGAATTGAAGCATGGAATTGAAGCATGGAATTGAAGCATGGAATTGAAGCATGGAATTGAAGCATGGAATTGAAGCATGGAATTGAAGCATGGAATTGAAGCATGGAATTGAAGCATGGAATTGAAGCATGGAATTGAAGCATGGAATTGAAGCATGGAATTGAAGCATGGAATTGAAGCATGGAATTGAAGCATGGAATTGAAGCATGGAATTGAAGCATGGAATTGAAGCATGGAATTGAAGCATGGAATTGAAGCATGGAATTGAAGCATGGAATTGAAGCATGGAATTGAAGCATGGAATTGAAGCGTGGAATTGAAGCATGGAATTGAAGCATGGAATTGAAGCATGGAATTGAAGCATGGGTCCAGCAGCAGCGCTCATGCTCATGCGTAGAAAGAGCGTGTGAAGGGGATGAGGGGGGCTAGCGGGGAGCCGATAAGTGCGTTGAAGAACGCGCTCCTCTCGACTGAGTTGAACGCGTTCTCAATGTCGAGTTGGAGGACTAGGCTGGAGGGCTGCACGGTGGTGAGGTCTCTGACTGCATGGATGACGAACTCAGCACCTCCCGGGACTGCCACGCCAAATTGCTGAGGTAGGAAAAATTTTCGCGTTTCTCCTTGCAGGTCTGAGAGTGCCACTTTCGCCGCCAGCCTAAGCAATGTTTCTCCAATCGCGATTGGGCGTACCCCCCCCCCCTGGTTTGGCGAAGGCTATAAGGCGGGACGGGGCGAGTAGGGCTGCAACCTCGGTGGAAAGGTTTGTCGAGAGAAGGTGTTTAACGGCGGAGTGGAGGTGCCCTAGTACCTCGATGTTACTTAGCGCTGGATCGCGGTAGTGTTCGAAGGTTGACCCCGATGGGCCAGCCCCAATTCCCCTGGGGCATTCCCCGAGGACGTCCGAAAAGCTTTCCAGGGTGGTTGAAAATTGTGTGGGTGTCGTGTAGGAGTGGACCCAGTCGGGCAGGTCATTTTGGGGTTGGGGGTGTTTCGATTCCAGCTGCTGCAGTGTCGCGAATGTCGCCGGTGCTGATGGCGAGGGTTGAAGGGCCGCTAACGCCTTTCGCAGGTTACCCCTTTTCACCAACCCCTCCGCACGTGAGCAGATTCCCAGCGGGTCACGTTGGTGCTGAGGTGGTTCGGCCAGGTGCATTGACCCCAAGTATTCGGTGTACAGCTGGGTCCAGTGTCCACATCGGAATAGATGCATCTGTGCCCGCAGCAGTTTCCACCTAGAGCTGGATCTCCGGCTAAGTCTTAGCGTGAGACGTGGCAGGAACATGAGGACCCGCCACGCTCCCGCGCAATTAGGCAGCTTTGAGATCCGTAGTAAGGCAGCCAGCATACAGGTGGAGTAGTCGCTGAGGATCTGCGGCGGCAGTCGGCGGACGATTGGTTGGTGGGTGATGGATGTTAGGAGCGTAGGGTCCCAGGTCATCGCGATCTGGAAAAGATCCTCCCGCGAGGCCAGCTGGGACTCAGATAGGGCTTGGTCCGGTGGGGGCTGGGCTCTGCGCTGCTGTCTGCGGTTGGTTCCTCTCTCCTGTTGCTGCGCCACCTCCTCTCCTGATTCCGCGCGAGGTGAGTCGGGATTGTCTGGTTGCCTCAGATCTGACGGTATATAGTCCTCGTCTCTCACCTCTCTGATGATATCGACGTTCCTCCCTGCTTGCGCTGGTGCACCACCTCTCGCCCCGCGCCTAGCGAACGACTGCCGCGTGATTCGTTCCGCCGGCTCCCCTAGCCAGATTGGGCTCGGTGGTTGGCACCCGCGCCCCCTCGCCGCTTGACCTGCGCTCCTCTGTCCTCCGCGCGCTCCTCGTCGCGATCCTCTCCCCCGCGCGCTTCCCCGTCCGCTCTGCGGGGTCCCTGCTGCTAGCGCCGCCTGTTGCGTGGGGAAAGTCGGGGTTGTAGGCTCCCCTTGTGTTGGAATTGCGCCTTGTGCTTGCGCAGATGGCGCTTCCGTCCGCCCACGACCGCGAGTGTACCGCGGAGAGTGCACCTGTGCTTCCGCCACGCCCGGCGGTGAGCGTTCCTGCTCGTCCTCCCGCTGCTGCGGACCAAATCCGGCGCCGATTTGAGGACCAGCGCCGTCCTCCCGGGCCGCGCGTCGCTGATTCGCCTCCGAGAGTGGCAACCCGCGCGGAGTCCGCTGTGCGTTCTGGCGCCTTGGCGGAGCCGCACCGGGGGCGTTCTCCGCGTCGTCGGACGCCTGAGCCTCGTGACGAACGCTGCGAGGGGCGGCGTGAAGATCGCCGCGAGCGTCGCTCCCCTCGTCGTCAGGGGAGCCGCAGCCGTTCCCCTGGGCGTCGTTCGCCGAGTCACCGTTCCCCATCTCGCCATTCGCCTCGCTGTCATTCACCCGCGCGCCGATCCTCAGGGCGTCGCTCTCCTGCTCGCCGTTCTCCGCGCGAATCGCCGGTGAAGCGCCAGCGGCGCCATTCTCCATCGCGTCGTGAGCGATCCCCTGCGCTCCACCCGCGCAGCACGTCCCGGCCCCAATCTCCAGCCCGCTCGTGGTCGAATAGTCGTGGGCGGCGTGGCAGTCGCGGGGGCCGCGGACGCGGGGGCGGGGGTCGCCAGTCTGCGTCGGACTTTGCGCGCGCCCTGGAGAGGCTTCCGGACGTGCTCGCAACTGCTCTCCGTGAGTCGCAGGCGGCGACAGCCTGTCGCTCCGTTCCGCCAGACGCTCCTCGTTCTCTTCCCGCCATTGTCGAGGTAGCCAACCGTGCGGTGTCCCCGCAGCGCTCTGTCCAGCAGCCGCCTGTTCTCCCGGGTTTTGTTGGCGCTGGCGGAGGCCCAGCAAGGGGTCCGTATCGTGACCCTCGTCCTCGCCTTGAGGAGGCGGAGTATTCATGTTCCACGGCGACCCTTCGTCAGCTGTGGATACTGTCGGAGTGCCTAGAGGCACTGGCGCGTGTTCTCCGGTCGACTCGTGCGTCGATGCCGATATCCCGCCCGAGCACATTTGCTGAGAAACCGCAAGCAGCGTGCTTGGGGGCGGCGGATGAGATCCTATCCCTCTTGGCGCCACTGCAGGCAGCGCCCTCCCCGGGTGCAGACGCGGCCAACCTGCTGGCTCGCGCGGCCCTGGATCTGAGGCACATTGCAGGGTCGGTTGAAGGCACACCCGGAGATGCTCTAACCGCCTACGTGTCAGTGGTCCGCCACTTGTGGCAGACCACGCGCGGAATGCTCTCGTTTCTGGGGGCGGACCGCATGTAGGTGCCCCCCTTTGTCTTGTGTAGACCTTCTCCATGATGCCTGCTAGTTGATGATGTTTGTCGCCATGCTGTCTGCTAAAGTTGTCCCGTTACCTAAGCTTGCCTCCTAAAATGCGCGGCCTACGGCCGCGCACGCGAGCGCCGGAAAATTTGGAATCACCAAATGAATAATGAGCTAGGGAAGGTGCCGGCTGGCCATTATATAGCTGGGGGAAGGGGAAGAGGCTAGGAGGGAAGAGGCTAAGTCCCCCTTTCTCTCTCGCTCTCTCGAAACGAGCACCGGAAAATTTGGAATCACCAAATGAATTTAGTATTCAGTTCATGAACCGAAGCGCGAAAATTTTTCAGAATGAACTGAATACTAAGGATGAAGAAGCCACGAGAGCCTTTAAGTACTCATGGGAGAGGGCAGAAGGGTGGGTGCAAAGGCAGAAGGGGAGAGGCTAATCCTCTCTCTCTCTCTCTCTCTCGCTCTCTCGAACGATCGAGCGAAAATTTTTCAGAATGAACTGAATACTAAGGATGAAGAAGCCACGAGAGCCTTTAAGTACTCATGGGAGAGGGCAGAAGGGTGAGTGCAAAGGCAGAAGGGGAGAGGCTAATCCTCTCTCTCTCTCTCTCTCTCGCTCTCTCGAACGATCGAGCGAAAATTTCTCAGAATGAACTGAATACTAAGGATGAAGAAGCCACGAGAGCCTTTAAGTACTCATGGGAGAGGGCAGAAGGGTGAGTGCAAAGGCAGAAGGGGAGAGGCTAATCCTCTCTCTCTCTCTCTCTCTCTCTCTCTCTCTCTCTCTCTCTCTCTCTCTCTCTCCTCTCTCTCTCCTGTGTCTGCGCCGGCAGGTCTTGCAGGGTGTGACGCTGCGCCTCATTCTTTCTCACAGCCCTGCTGAGCTGGCAACGATTCGTGCAGCACTGGAAAGGGAGCGACGCCACGTCAGCGCTCTGCTTGCTGACATGGACCAGCCGGCCAATCCGACTTCTGCTGCTAGCAATGCAGCTGCCAGTGCTGCTGCCGGTGCTGCTGCTGGTGCTGCTGCTGGTGCTGCCACTGCGCCAACTCTTGCTGCTGCTGCCAGTACTGCCGCTCCCCCCGCCTGTACTCTTCCAGCTGATTCAGCTCCTCCTGCTGCCACTATCACCCCTCACCCTGCATTGACCACACAGCTTCCGGTTCGCCCACCAGCCCCTCCCACCCCTCCCCACCCGAGACACCCAGGTATGGTTAGGGGAGGCAGGCGGACAGGGGTCAGGGCTGTTGCTGCTGCTGCTGATGCTGCTGGTGATGGTGCTGCTGCTGTTGGCAGCGCTACCACTGCCGGTGCTGCTGCTGGTGCCGCTGCTGGTGGTGCTGCAGGTACTGGTGGAGTTGATGGAGGTGAGGGCGTAGCAGGTGTCTTTTCGGATACAGGAGGTGGCGAGACACAGATTGCAGCAGCAATTACTCCAGCGGCAGCAGTGGCAGCAGCCACACCGACAAAAGCAGCACGACCAGCAACAGCAGCAGGTGGAAATGGTGAGCGAGTGAGAAAGAGGTCACACGCATCTTGGATCGCAGAGGAGCTCGGGGATGCACCGGTGCAGCAGCAGCAGCAGCAGCAGCAGCAGGTGGGGGGCGAGGGGCACGGCGGGCGTGCAAAACGGCGGAGGGGAACTTCCATGCACTCTCACGGAGAGGGGCGAGGTGGGGGCCGTGCAGATGGCGCTTTGGAAGCGGCAGGTGAGGCGGGTGGGACAGGTGGGGCAGATGAGGCAGAGGGTCGCAGGCAGGCAGAGGTGGAGGAGGCAGCACATGGAGCACAGAGCGTCACAGAGCGCGGTGCCCGCATGGGGACTGCTGCTGTTGCTGGTGCAGTGGCAGGGAGGGTAGCTGTGGGAAGGAGGTCGTTTGCTAGAGCAGGGAGTGCAGCAGCAGGTGCAGCAGGGGGGGAATCAGCAGAGACAGCAGGAGTGGCAGGTGCAGGTTTGGGAGGAGTGGCAACAGCATCTGGTTCGGGTAGAAGAGGGAGGTACAGCTCAGGTGCAGCAAGAGTGCCTGTGTCAGCAGCAGCAGCAGTGATTGCCCGGAGGCGGGGGCTAAGAGGAATAGGGGGGATGGGGCAGAGGCAGGGAGCTGCCGTGTGGGGCAGCAGGGGAAGGAGGTTGGTGAGTGGTGTGGCTGTGGGGCGAGGTGGGAGGGGTGTTAGAGGCAGAGGTAGAGTGGGGCACGGTGCTGCTTTGGGTGTGGAGAAAGAGGCAGAGGGAATGGGTGGCAGGGGAGCAGAAAGTGAAGGGCTGGCGGGGAGTGAAGGGGGTGATGAGAGGAGAGAGGGGCAGTGGGGAGTGAGTGCGGGAGGAGAGGGTGAGACGGGCAGAGCGAGGGTGGGACGGAAGAGGAGGCGAGGAGTGCTGATCGGCACCAAGGAAAGGACAGCAACAGCGGCAGCAACAGGAGCAGCAGGAGCAGCAACAGCAGCAGCAACAGGAATAACAGCAGCAGGTGCAGTTGGGGGAAAAGCCTGCCACGGAGATTACAAGCAACTTCAGCAGCAGATTCTCTCAGTGACCCTGCCACAGCTGCCTACAGTCACCATGGCAGCACCTCCTTACAAGCACAGCCTCGCCCTCTCTCCAGGCGCACGCTCCGCTGCTCCCCTTACCCCGCACCAACACAGCCAGGTTCGGACGACGAGTCCGCAGGCTCGGAAGACGTTGGGGATCTGAGCCTGGGCTCTCCAGGTGGCTCAGGGGAACTGCCTCGGGTTCTGTCCCTGGGGGGCCTGGGGGGGCTAGAGGGGATGGAGGGGATGGGGTTTGAGGGGTTTGATGGGGCGATTGATCTGGAGGACATGGCTGAGCTGGATGATGCTGCTGGGCTGGGCTTCGACTCATAATGCTGCTGGGCTGGGGTTTGAATGATGCTGGTGGAATGATGATACATGTGAAAGTGGTGTGGATTTGGGCTGTGCTTTGAGTGATTATGGGGGTTGAAAGCTTTGGTGGGATTTTACAGCAGATTGGAGTAAGAGTACATACAGTGTACTTCAGTGTAGCTGTTCTTGTCGATACTGGTTCTGCAGAGGTAAGAGAACCTGGTCCAGCAAAATGCTGAGCCTCCATTAGTACTGTAGGTATATCAGAACCATTTGAATGAAAGAGTAGAATAGTGCTCGGTTCATTCTTTTTTGTTCATCCGTTGGCCTTTCTGTGGCTCTAGTTGCAGTGCTTCATATATATCCATTTGCTGCCCAACTGTATATTACCATACATGTGTTCTATTCCATTGATGCATTATGCATAGTATACCGTGGACCAATGCTTAGTATACCGTGGATCAATGCATACCGTCATCGCCCGGATAGTAGACAGTGTTGAATAGTAGACAGGGGTTGTCTATTATCCGGGTGTTCTTATAAACAGGCTAGCCTCAGCTAAGACACATATTTGTGTGTACGAGGTAAGAGTCTTATAATCGAAACTGCAATATATTATAGTGAAACTTGAAATACCGCGTACATTTCTACCTTCGCTATGCGCGAATTCTTCCACGTGCTGACTCAGGTACTGCCAAATTTGCCTCTGCAAGTATTTTCCATGACGTGGCTGTTGGGCTGAGAAAAGCCCTTAGGATAGGATCTTTGCAGGGGTGAACTCTGGGTAAGACTGATGTAATAGCGGAAGCGTTTAATGAGGTACTGTGAACCACCTTGCGCTAGTATGTGAGGGCAAAGTAGATTGATTAAAGCAAGGAGATACAAGATTATATAAGAGTACAAGGAATACGAAGAGATGCAGTTATAACTACTTTACTGTTGCTGTTGCGGTTCGATACAGTGACGACTCGGGCAACTGCTCTGTAGCGAGTCAGTTGTGTGTCCTTGCTGTCGCGCTGTATTTGTCAGGTCAAAGGTCGCTGACCTTTGACTTTCGCGTAAGCTCCAACAGTTACTTTCAACCTCCGAGGGTTGACTCGCCGGTGCTTCGATATGCTTCGCTTCGTTCATGCCTTAGTGTTTCGACACGACAGAGGCGCTTAAGATCGATTGTTTCCAACACTCCCCTTCGCTTCTGGAGTTTCGCTGCTAGTGACGTGGCTCTGTCCAGTCAGCAGCGTGCAGTACTCGAACTTCTGCTTTCCGAGCTTCTTGGTCAGGTAGTCAGCTGCCATCTCGGACGTGGGGCAGTATGACAGCTCGAGCCTCCCTTTTTCGATCTCGTCCTTTACGAAGAAATATCGCAGGGCGATGTGTTTCGTCCTGTTCGCGAAGCCGTTCTTGTTGGCGATGCGAATTGCCGACTGGTTGTCGCAGAACAGAGTGAAGCTGGGTAACTGAGCCAGTTTCGCTTCTTCCAGTAGTTCGCGAAGGTAAAGTCCTTCCTTGGTGGCTGAGCAGAGTGCAATATATTCTGCTTCAGCTGACGAGAGGGCGATTAATTCCTGCTTGCTCGATTGCCAAGAGATAGGTCCGATAGGTTCGAGGCGGTAGATGTAGCCGGTGCGAGAACGCCTATTGTCGGAGTCGCCAGCGTGATCGGCGTCGACGTAGCCGATTAACTTAGGCGGTGTGGTTGCGTTCTTGTAGTAAGTTAGACCGATCGTCGGGGTGCTGACGAGGTAGTGAAGAGCGCGGTCGAGCTCAGCTAGATGTTCCGCTTCAGGCTTCTTGAGGTAGGTGGCGAGCTGACTTGCAGAGTACGATAGGTCCGGGCGGCAGGTGACGGCTGCGAAAAGAAGGCAACCCAGTTTCCTTTGGTAGTCGCGTATGCCGGCGGGCTTAAGTAGAGCGGAGCTTCCCTTGCTGCTTCCTGTCGTGTAGTGGTACTGTGTGGAGATAGCGGTCGGTGTGAGTGCGAAGCGCTTGGCGATGGTGTCTGCGTATTTCGCGGCATTGAGGTAGATCGCATCTTCCTCTTCTCGGATGTTGAGACCGAGGTACTGTGTGACGGTAGATGAGACCGTGAGTGTGAGGTCCTTCTGCAGCTCCCCTTCGAACCAGGTTGTGATGCCGTCGGTCGAGCCGATGTAGAGTAGATCGTCTACATAGACGATTAACAGGATGTAGTCGGTGTTCTTCGTGAGCCGGTACATGCCCTGATCGTGCGGTAGTTGTTTGAAGCCGATGCGAATGAGGCGAGCGTGCAGGTATTGTTGCCATAGCCGCGGAGCTTGCTTGATGCCGTAGAGCGACTTCAGCAGCTGACAGACTTGATTGGGCTCTCCATTGGAGCCGTGCGGTAACTCGACGAAGATTTCTGCGTCGATAGGTGCGTAGAGAAATGCGTTCGCGACGTCGATTTGTCGCAGCTTCTTCTTCATGGCGGCGATCGCGAGGAGGATTCGCAGTGAGGTATGTCGGCTGACCGGAGCGAATGTCTCGGTGAAGTCGCGTCCGTGTTCTTGGTCGAAGCCACGTACGACCCAGCGTGCTTTGAATTTGTCGATGGTGCCGTCTGCTTTTGTTTTCACTCGGAAGACCCACTTTCCGGTGAGAATTGTTTTGTTCCGTGCCACTCCGATAGGAACAACTTTCCAGGTGTTGCGCTCCTCTAGTGCCTTCAATTCCCTGTCCATGGCTTCGCGCCATTTTTCTTTATGCTCCCCCCCCAGAGCCTGCTGAACCGTGGCAGGCTCCTTAGGAACGGCCGTGCCGTGGACTGCGGTGACGAGCCCGAGTATCTGGAGTCCACTCTGTGTGTAGCGGGGGAGTGACATGTCCGCGGGATAAACAGCTTCGTCTCCCGCTTCTGGATCAGGTGCGAAGTTGGGTCCTACGCGTTCTGCTTCGTCAGTGTTGACTTGTGCAGGTGTAACGTAACCGTTGTCAGCGAAATGGTAATGGACTTCGGCGTTGATGCTTTCGCGTGGGTTTTCGTCGTCCATTGGCACGTCGACGGAGCAGTAGGGGAGGGGTCCGGCTTCTTCCGAGGCTCCTTCCACGTTCTGCTCGTCCCAGTCAGCTTCGTCGTCTGCCGAGGCGAAGGCTCGGGTGCCTTGAAAACCAGCGGAGCGGTCGGGGTTTTCTTCTTGCAAGTTGGCAAGGTAATACCGGAGGGTGAGGTTTTCGTAGAAGATGACATCACGTGCTGCTACTGTTTCCTTTGTCTCGACGTCGAAAATTTTCCATGCGTTGTAATGCTTTTCGATGCCCAGGTGTAGTCCCCACTGTGCGCGTTGTGAGAATCGGCCGGCTCGTGCAGATGGGGGCCGGTACTGTACCATGCAGCCGAAAACCCTTAACATTTTTGTGCTGCCCAGTTTTCCTGTCCACAGCAGGTGCGGTGATGCGTTGTTCGGGAGTGACGACGACGAGAGCAAGTTGTGCAGCATGACGGCGTGGTCCATCGCTTCGGGCCATTGGTGGTTGGGCAGGTGCATGCCACGTAGCAGCTTGCGCATGGTGTTCTGGAGGGTCCTGTTCATCCTTTCTGCTACACCCTGCTGTTGATGGGCGTAGGGGAGAGAGATGAGTCGCTTGATTCCTCTCTCTGCCAAGTATTCCTTGAACCTTTGTGAGGTTTATTCTCCTCCCCCGTCTGACTGGAAGCTTTTTAGTTTGACGCCCGATTCTCGTTCTGCTACTGGAAGCCAGGCGACGAAGGCTTCGAAGGCCATGTCCTTGCTTGGAAGATTTAGGTGCCAGACGTATCGAGTGGCTGCGTCGATGAAGGTGATGGTGTAGTTGTACGCGTTTTGTCCAGGCTCGCGGTTGTACAGGATATCGCTGTACACCTTCTCGAGTGGCGCGTAAGCTGGTACGTTTGGGTTGTGGTGAGACGCGAACGGTTGATGCGGTAAGTCAGCTTCGGGACAGGTGAAGCATGTTCCACGGGCTCGCTGAAGTTCTCTGCCGTCAGTTAGGAGTAGAGAGTCTTTATCGAGCACGCCTGCTCGTATCGTGTTGTTTAACACCGTGTTGCTTGGGTGTCCCATTCTTGCGTGCCAGGTTCCTTCGGTTGCACGATGTCCGGGTGAGCGCCGATACATATCGGAGTTGGAATAGAAGCTGGCGGTGAAGTTGGCGCTTCGATGAACTTCTCGTGGTGCTGGGTGCAGTTGCTGCGCGGGTGTCGGTGGTGTGTCGTCGACGAGGAGTGGTGCCGTTGAAGGACCAGCAATTGGTGTTGACGTTCTTGCTGCTGCCGTTGATGGTTCTGCTGCTGCCGATGTTGTCTCTGCTGCTGCCGATGTTGTCTCTGCTGCTGCCGATGTTGTCTCTGCTGCTGCCGATGTTGTTTCTGCTGCTGCCGATGTTGTTTCTGTTGCTCCCGATGTTGTCTCTACTGCTGCGGAATGTTGAATTGTTGCTAACGCTCTTGTTCTTTCTGCTTCAGGTATCGTGTGTGAATACCAGAAACCGCCGGGGCTGAAGTGTGGGTCAAGGTCCGGTGGATGTGCTTAAGTTGTGAAGGTGACGATGCCGTCGCTGTCGGCGGTGCCGAGGTCTGGAACGAAGTCGAGAACGAAGACATTGTTCTTCAAGACTGCCTTGCTGATGTAGAGTCCTCCTCTCCCGTGGTACAACTTGAACTCCTGGGTGGTGCTGTCTGCTTCGAGGTGAATCCCTTTTGCCATCAACTGGCTGACGCTCAGTAAGTTGTAGCCGAGTCCCTCCGCGATTAATACCTTTGACATCTGTAGTATAACGTTTGTCTCTCTTGACTGAAGTTGAACCACGCCTTGTCGTCGTGTGCGCAGGTTCTGGTTGTTGGCGACGGTGATGACTACTTCGCGTTGGAGTTGGTATTCTTGCTGCACGAAGCGTCCCGAAGAGCACATGTGTTGTCCGCAGCAACTGTCCAAGAACCAGGTGTCTTTCCCGGATGGCTCGCTCTGGGCGATGGCTGCGTACGTTGGATTCGGTTGAAGTGACTCGCGGCGAGGTGTGGTGTTGTCGAGTTGTTCTTCCGGTGAGTAGTGTGGCGGTGACTCGGTGATGCAGGAATCGGTCAATTTTGCCATGCAGCTGACGATGTTTGTTGCTCCTTGTGCAGGTTGTGTTGTTGAAGGTTGCAACTGACTCGTGGGGTTCGCCTGCGTCGATGCCACTTGGCTGCTTGAGGGTCGAAGCTGCCGTTGCGGTGGGGTTGACTGTTGTCGATTCGGGCAGTGTGTGCGTGGGTGCCCTGACGTCTTGCAGATGTGGCAGAACGGAGGTACGGGCTTCGGTTGTTGTTTGTTGTTGTTGTAGCGTCGCTGAGTGTGGAATGCAAATTCCGGTGCTGATGTCTTCTTCTTGTGTCGTTCTTCTTGCAGGTCCATGTCTTGTTGCTCGGCATGGATTTCGGCGCAGAGTGCTGCTTCAGAGATTCTTCCGTGGGCTCGGAGAATGGCCTTTGTGGCGTGCCATTGAGGACCGAGGCCTCCAATGATGACTGTCACGAAGGCGTCTTCAGAAATCGACCCTCCGCATCGAAGAAGCTTGTCGCGCAACTCGCGACATCGGCTGATATACGCCATTCCTTTCTCGCCTGGTTTCATTTCGACCGTTGTCAGTTGTGCCATTAACCGACTTTGATTTACGCTGTCTGTTGCTTGATACAGGCTCTTCAAGTGGTTGTATGCGAGCTCCGCGGAGTTGCCGTAACCCCGGTAAGACCGTATATTCTGCTGTTGAGTCGGGGTGATGTTCCTCAGTAGAATCGTGTACGCCATCATCGACTGATAGGTGTACTGCTGCTTCTCATACTGTGTGCCGTTCGTTGGATATGGCAGGGACCCGTCGAAGAAGCCAAGTATCTGCGCGCCTTCCATCATCAACTCGAATTCAAACGACCAGGTGAAGAAATCCTTTCCGTCGAAAGGCCTTGACGTCTGAAGTTTTAAAACGTGCGCGAACTGCGACTGAACTTGAAGTGCGTCCAGTGGTTTTTCCTGTCCAGGTGCAGGCTGCGGTTGTGGCATAAAGCTGACGGAGCCGCGCTGGGGCTCGTATGGAGCAAAGGTAGGTTACTGCTGTTGATTTCTACGTGCGTAGGATGAACCGTCAAGGCTCATTGGAGTCACGTCGTTGTTGTTGTTACGGTTGTGTGACTGCGCAGGTACCGATTGCTGGTGTTGCTCGTAGAAGGACATGAAGGAGAAAAACTTCTCCATCATGCTCTGGTCGAAGCCTGCAGATTGATTCGCAGGAGACTCGTTGGATGTTGCCCTGGGTCTTGTTGCCGTACCCTCCTCTGTCTGTAGGCCAGAGGCAGGAGGTGGAGTGGGAGTAGTGCCGGGAGAACCAATAGAGGAACTCCTTTCCTTCTGAGTAGCCATGTCTTCTGTTGTTGTAGGTGTTGTGGTAGTTGAATTCCCCCTGATAGCTCTCATACCATGTTGGGCTGAGAAAAGCCCTTAGGATCTTTGCAGGGGTGAACTCTGGGTAAGACTGATGTAATAGCGGAAGCGTTTAATGAAGTACTGTGAACGACCTTGCGCTAGTATGTGAGGGCAAAGTAGATTGATTAAAGCAAGGAGATACAAGATTATATAAGAGTACAAGGAATACGAAGAGATGCAGTTATAACTACTTTACTGTTGCTGTTGCGGTTCGATACAGTGACGACTCGGGCAACTGCTCTGTAGCGAGTCAGTTGTGTGTCCTTGCTGTCGCGCTGTATTTGTCCGGTCAAAGGTCGCTGACCTTTGACTTTCGCGTAACCTCCAACAGTTACTTTCAACCTCCGAGGGTTGACTCGCCGGTGCTTCGATATGCTTCGCTTCGTTCATGCCTTAGTGTTTCGACACGACAGAGGCGCTTAAGATCGATTGTTTCCAACAGTGGCTTCCTAAACCGTGGCTGCCGAAGTGGCACCTTAGTCAAACTAATATGTTGCATGTTGTGTAGGCTATAGTGGGGTAGCCCATATGGGGTACAGCCCAAATTAGGGTTAGTGCTTGTACCCAGGGCTGACGTTTCAAAAAAACCCACTCTGAGGCAGGGGAGAAAAAAAAATCGTTTAGTCTGAGGGTCATTTCCCAAGTTCGGAGTACTCTGAAATGTCAGGTTTGAAAAAATCATTAGTCTGAAAAGTTTTAAGTTTGTAAAACCGCATCCGAGTTGGTGAATAGCGAATATCTGTCAAGCGAGTTTGGCCTAGGGAAAACGTTGCGGAGTTGGCGAGAAGCAGGAGTAAGAGGGGGCGGGGGAAGGGGGAGGGGGGAGGGGGGACAGGGGGGGAATTGAATGTAATTCGAGAGAGGGGGAGGGGGGAGGACTGAAATTCGGCAATTTCAGGGGCCATACTCCCTGTAGTCTCGAGTCTCAGTATCGCACAATGAAGTACTCTGAAATTTTCAGAGTTGAAAATCTAACAGGTCTGAGGCCTTCAGAGTTCAGAATACAGGAATACTGAAATTTCAGGAAAGGCGAAAAAAAGAGTATGAGATTTCAGACAATCAGACTAAAATAGGATAAAATCAGCCCTGCTTGTACCCATCTTGCTGCTAGTTCATTCATTCTCGCTTTCACATTCTGACATGTCCTCTCTTAGGACAGTTTTTAGGGCCCACCGAATCGCGCTACCCCACACGCCGCGCCGCCCTGTTCGCGCCGCGCTGCCCTACCCTGCCCTGCGTTGCAGTGCCCCTCGCACGCCCTGCCCTGCGCCCTGCCCTGCCCGCGCGCCGCTTGCCGCCGCGCGCCCTGCCTTGCCCGCGCGCCGCTTGCCGCCGCGCGCCCTGCCCTGCCCGTGCGCCGCTCACCGCCGCGCGCTCTACCCTGCCCGCACGCCGCTCGTCGCCGCACCACCTGCCCTACCTGCGCGCGGCTCGCCGCCGCGTCGCCCTACCCACGCGCCGCTTGCCGTCGCGCACCCTGCCCGGCCCGCACGTCGCTTGCCACTGCACGCCCTGACCTACCCGCGCGCCGCCTGCCGCCGCATCGCCCTGCCCGCGCGTTGATCGCCATCGCGCGCCCTGCCCGCGCGTCGCTCGCCGTCGCGCACCCTGCCCGGCCTGCACGCCGCTTGCCGCCGCGCGCCCTGCCCAGCCTGCGTGCCGCTCGTTGCCGCGCGCCCTGCCTTGCCCGCGCGCCCTGCCCTGCCCGCGCGCAGCTCGCCGCCGCGCGCCCTGCCCTGCCCGCGCGCCCTGCTCTGCCCGCACGCAGCTTGCCGTCGCACCCCCTGCCCTGCCCGCGCGCCGCGCCGCCTGCCCTGCCTGTGCGCCGCTCCCCGCCATGTTGCAGCCCTGCCCACGTGCAGCCGCGCGCCCTGCCCTGCCTGGGCGCCGCTCGCTACCGAGCCGCCCTGCCCGCGCGCCGCTCGACGCCGCGCTGCCACCCTGCCCGAGCGCCGCTCGCTGCCGCGCTGCCCTCCCCTGCCCGCACGCCGCTCGCCGCCGCGCCGCCCCGCCCTTCCGTGCGCCGCCCTGACCTACCCTTGTGCCCGCTATGGCGTCTCTTCGTGGTAGCGGTGGGAGTGGTGGCGGCGGTGGTGGCAGCAGTGGGAGTGGTGGCGCCGGCCATTGTGACAGTCTAGGGGGAGCTGTTCGGTGGGGAGCCTCTGGCGGTGGCCAGCTGCAGCTCCAGCGGCGTCCGCTCGAGAACCTCACGCCCCAGCAGCTTCGTGAGTGGTTCGCTAGTTGGGGTAGTGGCGGTGGCCATAGTGGCACTCGCCGTGGACCTGTTCAGAGGGGAGCTTCTGGCGGTGGCCAGATGCTGCTGCAGCAGCGTTCGTGCAAGACCCTTACGCCCCAGCAGCTTCGTGAGTGGTTCGCTCAGCGTGGGGCGACTTGGAGTAGTGCTCCCTGCCCGTATGGCATTCGCACAGATGATCGGGCTGGTCAGACTTGCAGGACACCTGGTCACACACAGTCCCGCTGCTTCTCCTGTTTGAGCGACACCTGGCGTGCAGAGTTTGGCGACGCGGCTGAGCTCCCCCGCTAGCTAGAGCTGCTTAGGCAGGGTATGGATATCTTTCCACTAGACTATGACGCTATCCTCACTGCCATGTATGCTTTGACTATTAGTACTCAGTGTGACTGTTACCCTGGTATAGAGGCTGCATCTCTAGGTGCTGGTGCGTCTGCTTTAGGTGCTGGTGAGTCTGCTCTAGGTGCTGGTTGTTATAGTCACAATAGGCTTGAATGTGCCTAAAGCGAAAGATAGAGAGCACAGACGGATTTCTGCACAGCGGCTTCAAACGTTGATAGCGTTCTGCTCACAGCTGCAAATGCCTTGATTCAAATTGGATCTGGAGCGTCTTCACGTCGTCTACAATTATCAATTTAGATTGCACGATTTGATAAAGAATTGACGACACAGCGTCGGTTCGAACGAACGGTACTATGGCAGCCACTATAGTCTTAGAACACAAGATAGGAAGAGTTACGAGTTGGGAATGACTCCCAGCTCCTACAAACCCCAAGAGCCGAGGTACAGTGATGTGGAACAGTGCCACACTGTCCCCAACCACGAAGGGTCTCGAAAATACCCTTCACTAGGGCCTACACCAAGTGAAATGTTACACTACACAAAGTAATGTAAATATCTTCAATATCTTGAGGTATACCCTTTTTGGCGAGCTTCGAAATCACTTGAGGCTTGACACCAAGGCTCGGGCTCTTCATCACAAACTCATCCTTGAGTTCTTGATGGGTCTGCTGCACACACCTGCGATACGCCGAACGTTCGACACAGGACAAAATAGAAACCGCGCACGACAAAATAGAAACCGCGCGCGAGACACAAACGACAGCGTAACACGCGTCTAGCGATAACTCGCTATTGACTCGACACACACACTCGACATCATGACTCAACATTCACACACAATTATAAGCATGAAATATATATTATCCCATGCCCTCATACCATTCCATACACACACACATTCACGCACACGGACAACAAGCCGAGTGCAAACAGTAGGGTTGCACCAACAAACTCCCCCTCGGATTGTTGGCCTTAGGGTATGTTGCTCTCTCAGTTCAGAGCCATCCCAGCCAGCTTGCAACACTTCCAATGCTGCTGCCCCACCAGCCTCTTGGTCATCATGTCAGCCGGCTGCCCCGTGGTCTTCACGTAGCGCAACTCAACTTCACCCGCGGTTACCATGCTCCTCGTCCAATGCCACTTCACCCTCATGTGCTTCGTGAGTCCATGCAACACAGGGTTCTTAGCAAGAGCAATGGCACCCTGGCTGTCACAGTACAGTGGGGTAGGTCCTTGCTGCTCCTCCCCCAATTCAGCCAACAAACGCCGCTGCCACACAATCTCCCGTACGGCACGGAAGAGTGCCATGTACTCGGACTCCACCGAGCTCAAAGCTTGGTCAACCTGCTTCTTGCTCTCCCAAGCAGTTGGGCCTCCACTAACACAGCATATGAAGCCTCCCACACTTGTCATGTCCTCTGGTTCTGATGCATATGAAGCATTCGAGTAGGCGGTGAGGAACAAACGCCCGGGTTCAACACCATCCGCGCCCTTTTGGCGCCTGCCGCCGCCGAGTATTGCAGCCCAACGGTCGGTGTTTGGCCAAGATACTTGGCCACCCTCATTCCAGCTGCTACCTGCTCCTCATTAGGGCATTGCACAACCCTAGCCAGCTGCCCGGTAGCAAACGCGACGTCCGGTCGGGTGTTTACCGCCGCATACATGAGGCTGCCCACCAACGAGTGAAATCGGCGCCTCTCCTCTTCACCAACGCTCTCCTCCTCTGGTCACTTCACACACTTGAACCCAGAGGGAAAGGGTGTAGCCACATGGCCTTCACTCTGCCCAAAGTTGGCAGCCAATGCCTCCAGGTACTTTCGTTGATGCACCCGCATGCACCGCTTCTCCACATCTCGTTCGATGTGGAGCCCAAGGTAGAAGCTCACGTCACCAAGGGCCTTGCACTTGAACTTGTCTTGAAGCTTTAGCATCACCTCCTTCACAAGGTCAGAAGAGGGTGAGAAAATGAGGATGTCATCCACATAAACCACCATGAAACTCCTCTGCTCCCCCTCGCCAAGCATGAACAAGGAGTGATCGGCCGTTGAGGGAGTGAAGCCGATCCCCTCCAACACTTCGCGCAGCTTCATGTACCATTGCCTAGGGGCCTGCTTCAGCCCATAGAGGGCCTTCTTCAGCTTCCACACTCTGCCACTACCATCATCAAACCCCTCTGGCTGCGCCATAAAAATCTCCTCCTCAAGGATGCCGTTAAGGAATGCCGTTACGATGTCCATTTGCTTTACTACCCATCCTTTGATGGCGGCTCCCGCGAATAGGGTTCGCAGCGTCGTCGGCTTCACCACAGGGGCAAACAGCTCCTTGAAGTCCACCTTCTCCTTCTGCTGGTACCCCTTGGCTACAAGCCTAGACTTGTAGCGCTCGATCTTGCCGTCGGCATCCGACTTGATTTTGAAGAGCCACTTGGACGTTATCGCCGTACGCCCCTCCGGTAGCTCCACCAATTCAAACGTGTCATTCTCCTCGATGCTCTTCAGCTCATTCTCCATGGCCTTCTTCCACTCCTCAGCATCACTACTCTCCAAAGCCTCCTTGAGAGTTGCTGGTTCTCCCGGCATCTCCACCGGAGAGAAGAACGCGAAGGCACACTCCTCGTAGTCACTCTCCTCGTCGTCTCCGACCATCATTGCCGCTCCGGCCAGGGCTGTCTTGCCCTGCTTTCCCGGCGCATCATAGGTCAGCCTATTAGGGGGTTGAACTCTCCTCTTCCCCCTTCCTTCCTCCTCAGCTGCAGGGACTTGAAGGCCTTGGCGTTGCTGCGGTGTGGCTCGAATCCGTGGAGCACTCGTAGTACGGGAAGGGAGTGACGGTGCACGCTCGCTCACTTGCTGCACCTCCTCCTCTTCTTCCTCTGCATCATTGGCCTCCTCTCCCCCATTCACAAGGGAGGATTGCCTTGTGGTTGTGCTGCCGCTGCTCAGCTCCAAAGGCAGCTCCACATGCTCCAAACCGGAACTCTTCACCT
Organism: Closterium sp. Naga37s-1; assembly: GCA_947471745.1. Taxonomy (NCBI): domain Eukaryota; kingdom Viridiplantae; phylum Streptophyta; class Zygnematophyceae; order Desmidiales; family Closteriaceae; genus Closterium; species Closterium sp. Naga37s-1. The sequence goes on from CANJKZ010000804.1 coordinate 3,202,060, forward strand.
CCCCAAACCGCACGCCTATCTTCGCCTCATTCTCCGCCTTCCAATCCTTGTACATGAAGTTCTCCATGAACTTGCAGTCCCTGCTCACCAAGAACTTCTTGGTGAATGGGTCCCAAAGAAGCCATCCCTTGCTGTTTTGAGCCATGCCCAAGTGCACGGCCAACACCGCCTTGGCACCAAGCTTGTTGTGCCGAAGATGCTTAGGCACGAGCGCCATGCACATGCACCCGAACACCCGAAGCATATCCACCTTTGGCTTCCTTCCTAGCCACTCCACATAGGGCACCCATTTGTCTGCTCCCACATGAGTCAAGGCTCTGTTCTTGGCCACACACGCGCTCCGCACCGCATCAGGCCAGAAATAGTCGGGTAGCCCGGCTTCAATGAGCAACCCGCGTGCCGCCTCCGTGATTGTGCGGTTCGCTCGCTCGGCGATGCCGTTCATTGCAGGGGAGTATGGCATGGTGAGGGAGTGCCGAATACCATTCTTCTTCAGCCACAACCCAAACTCCTTGCTCAGGAACTCTCCCCCTCGATCGGTGCGGATTGACTTGACTAGACGGTCTTGTTGCCGCTCCACCATCGGGAACCAATCCGTCTTCAACGTTTCAGCCACGTCGCTCTTCTTGGCCAGCACGTACACCCAAGTCATGCGGGTGTAGACGTCGACAATGGTGAGAAAATACTCAGCTCCAGCAGCTCCAAGCTTCAGGGGGCCCACCACGTCCATCACCACCTCATCAAGCGGTGCCTTTGCCGTTGCCTCCGAACTAGGGAACGGAAACCGGGTGAACTTGGCTTGAATGCACGTCGGGCAGCCAAGCACCTCATCGGGCTCCCCCTTCACACGTATGCCAGCAACCATCTCATTCTTCACTAGCTGCTGCAAGATGGGCAGGGCCACATGCCCCATGCGCCGATGCAAGGTGAGCCAATCACACTCCCCCGTAGCCGAAGTTGGATTGGAGAATGCCGCGCTCGCAATAGCGCCCCACATACTCTCTCCGTAGTCCTCCTCCGCTGCTGCCTCTGGGTTCTCCTCACCCTTTTGCTGCTCCTTGGTTGCTGCACCACTCTCCTTAGGTTCACTGAACTTGCTGGTCCCTCCAGGTTTGCTCTTCTTGAGCTCATTCTCCTTAGCGCGACCGTTCGCGCCATCGTCGCTACCGACCGCTCCATCCTTGGTGCTGATGCTTGCTGCCACTTGCCTCTCATTAGGCATAGGGACCACTGGGATCTGCCACATCTCGTTGTAGACATCCCTGTCCTCATGAAGGTCCCAAAGAATTCGATCGCCAAGCCTTGCGGTGTAGGTCTTGGCTCCCTTCGAGTTCGTGTCCATGCCGGCCTTTGCCAACCGCCGCACGGAAATCAGGTTTGCAGCAAGGCTGGGCACCCAAAGCACGTTCTTGAGGCCCACCATCTTCCCATCAGCACCCTTGAACATGGCCTTGCCCATGCCTTTCACCTCTGCTCGCTGCCCCAAAGCCGATGTGACATGCTTCACCGGTGACGGCTCGAGTTCGGTGAGCAAGTCCGGGCGAGGTGTCATGCTATAGGTAGCGCCACTATCAATCACCCAATAGTCCAGGGGGTGTAGGGTCACCTTCCCCACAGCTGCTGGCTCCTCAAAGCCTTCATCCTTCTCTGGACCAGCCGGTACTTGCGTCGACACGAAGTAGAATAGACCCGGGTATCGATCGTCGCTCGGGTCCTTGTCGTTGTCTCCGCTCTTCATGTTTGCAGCTCCGCCACCGCAACCGCCACGGCCTCCACGACCTCGTCCTCTCCCTCCTCCTGCTCCTCTACCCTCTTGGCCTTGAGCAGGGGTCCAACCATCAGGGAGTTTGTAGCAGTCGCGCCACATGTGTCCGCTCTTGTGGCAATAGTGACACTCGCCGTCGAATCGGCCGCGACCGCGTCCGTAGCTCTTGTCGTCGCTGCCGTAACCGCCACTCCTGCGGCCTCCGCCGAAGTTGCTGCCACCAAACCTTCCTCCCCCTCGTCCTCTGCCTCTTCCTCGACCATATCCACGGCCGATGCTCGCTGCCCCAGCGCCATCCGCACTCGCCAACTCACGGCGGCGGAAATCCTCTTGAAGGATAGCTCGCTTCACGTCTTCAAGCGAGAGGCGGGGCAAGTCGCGATTAAGGTTGATGATGAGCGAGGACCATGACTCTGGGAGTAAGGCCAGCAACTTGGTCTTCTTTTGGAGCTCACTGTAGTTCAAATCAGCTCCCTCAAGCCGCGTCAACAAGTCGAAGAATTTCTGCACCCCTTCTTCAACCGCTTCGTTTTCTTCAATTCGTAGTGCTGCCATTTGCCGTTCCAACACCACCGCTACCGCCGCTGTTGCAGGAGCATGTACACCCTTGAGAGCAGCCCATGCCTTTGGTCCTTTCTCTGGTTCACGCTGGAATGGCTTGATGTGACGGATCTGACTGCTCCCCAACGCTTGCCCAAGTAAGAGATAGCCTTGTGCGCTCTTCCGCACCCACGGGCTCTTCTCCGGGTCGTTCTCGGGGCGCTTCTCCGTTCCTTCCATCACCTCCAGCAGGTCATAGTGGTCAAAGATGTTCTCCATCTTGAAGGACCATTCAGCAAAGTTGTCACCGTTGAACTTGTCAAGCCCAAACACCCTAGGCTCATCCCTAGGTGGGCCAAGACTTGGTTGCATGGGCGCCATGGCTGAATCACGGGGTTGGCCTTGAGCTTGAGCTTCTCCACTGCCACCAGCACCTCTGCCACCCCTTTCCTCAGGTCCAGACATTGTCGAAACTGCTCCAAGGGGCTCTGATACCACTTGTTATAGTCACAATAGGCTTGAATGTGCCTAAAGCGAAAGATAGAGAGCACAGACGGATTTCTGCACAGCGGCTTCAAACGTTGATAGCGTTCTGCTCACAGCTGCAAATGACTTGATTCAAATTGGATCTGGAGCGTCTTCACGTCGTCTACAATTATCAATTTAGATTGCACGATTTGATAAAGAATTGACGACACAGCGTCGGTTCGAACGAACGGTACTATGGCAGCCACTATAGTCTTAGAACACAAGATAGGAAGAGTTACGAGTTGGGAATGACTCCCAGCTCCTACAAACCCCAAGAGCCGAGGTACAGTGATGTGGAACAGTGCCACACTGTCCCCAACCACGAAGGGTCTCGAAAATACCCTTCACTAGGGCCTACACCAAGTGAAATGTTACACTACACAAAGTAATGTAAATATCTTCAATATCTTGAGGTATACCCTTTTTGGCGAGCTTCGAAATCACTTGAGGCTTGACACCAAGGCTCGGGCTCTTCATCACAAACTCATCCTTGAGTTCTTGATGGGTCTGCTGCACACACCTGCGACACGCCGAACGTTCGACACAGGACAAAATAGAAACCGCGCACGACAAAATAGAAACCGCGCGCGAGACACAAACGACCGCGTAACACGCGTCTAGCGATAACTCGCTATTGACTCGACACACACACTCGACATCATGACTCAACATTCACACACAATTATAAGCATGAAATATATATTATCCCATGCCCTCATACCATTCCATACACACACACATTCACGCACACGGACAACAAGCCGAGTGCAAACCGTAGGGTTGCACCAACACTGGTGAGTCTGCTCTCTCTGGTACTGCGCCTGTTGAGGCCTTGCACACCTTCACACTTGACTCAGGTGCTTCTTTCGCGACAGCACCACTGTCACACCAGTCACAGCACCGGTTGCAGTCTCTCTGGCTGACCCCTCTGGGAGACCGGTTTTTGCACGTTCCTCCACTGTTTTCCTGCGTCCGGCGCTTCCGTCTGGCTCACTGTTAGGTCTTCACCTCCCCTCATTCTCTACGAACTTGGTGAGCAACGCCGTTCTTCAGGATGAATGGGTTAGTACCTTTAAACCTGGAGGAAAGCGTGTGGCGATCTGCATGTGTGCACGGACGGGCCGTCACCTGGCCACGTTCACCCGTCGGCTTGGGTTGAGACTGTACACACTGACTACTGAGCCTCCTCAGGTAACTGCTTCTACGTCCGCGTCAGGTCAGATTGCGGCCCCCTGCTCGTGTCGCGCCCTGTCGCACCAGACTCTCCTTTGGCACCACCGCCTTGGTCACCCCTCCCTGCCACACCTCCGTGGCATGCACTCCCGCCTCCTTGTCTCTGGTCTTCCCAGGTCTCTGCCTCCCCTCCCACCCTCGCCTGCCCCTCCCTGCCTTCCTTGTGTCGAGGGGCAGCAGCGCGCCGCTCCTCACTCCTCCTCGTTTCCCCTGACGACTGCTTCCCTGCAGACTCTCCACATGGACGTGTGGGGCCCAACCCACGTCCGTGGACAGGGCCACGAGCGATACTTTCTGCTGGTTGTTGACGACTACTCGTGTTACACCACGATCTTCCTCTTGCGCAGCAAGGGGGAGGTCCCTGATGTTTTGATCCCTTGGTTCCGCGCTATTCGTTTCCAGCTCTGCGAGTGGTTCGACACGGACCTTCCGGTCCTGCGTCCGCACTCTGACAGAGGTGGTGAGTTTGCCTCCGACATCTTGCGAGACTTTTGTTGTGGGGAGGGCATCACCCAGTCGTTCACGCTTCCGGCCTCTCTACAGTAGAATGGGGTTGCTGACCACCATATTGGCTTAGTCATGGAGGTTGCTCGTACCTCCATGATCCATGCGGCTGCTCCCCATTTTCTATGGCCGTTTGCGGTCCGGTACGCTGCGCATCAGCTCAACCTCTGGCCCCGTGTCTCCTTGCCGGAAACCTTGCCGACACTGCGTTGGACGGGAGAGGTTGGCGATGCGTCGGTGTTCCGGGTCTGGGGCTCTCGTGCCTTTGTCCGCGATTCTTCTGCGGACAAGCTCTCCTCCCGCTCCATTCCCTGTGTCTTCCTTGGCTTTCCCCCTGACGCGCCTGGCTGGCAGTTTTACCACCCCACCTCGCGCCGTGTCCTGCCCTCTCAGGACGTCACGTTTGACGAGTCGGTTCCCTTTTACTGTCTCTTCCCCTACCGCACTGCCCCGCTCCCCGCCCAGCCGCTCTTCCTTGCACCAGGTCCTCCTCCGGTAGACCCCCTCCCCCCTCAGGGTCCTGCTCCCTCAGGTGTGTCCCAGGTAGACCCAGTCGAGCCTGTCGAGGTAGCTGTCGACTCAGGTGCTGCTACGGGTGCTGCGTCTGGGGGTGCTGAGCCTTTGCGTGCGGAGCCTGGGGGTGCGGAGCCTTGGGGTGCTGAGTCTGAGCGTGCGGAGACGGGGGGTGCGGAGTTTGGGGGTGTTGGGCCTGAGCGTGCAAAGCCTGGGGGTGCTGAGCCTGGGGCTGCTGAGTCTGAGGGTGCGGAGCCTGGGGGTGCTGAGCCTGAGCGTGCGGAGCCTGGGGGAGCTGGGCCTGGGGGTGCTGAGCCTGAGTGTGCTGAGCCTGTAGGTACCTTGTCTACTGGTCATCCTATGGGTGCCTCGTCACGACGGGAGCCTCTCTCTCCACCGCAGCTGCGCGATTGGTTTGCTCGGCGCTGGAGCCTTCTGAGTGGTGCTTCTGGAGCTAGTGAGCCTACCGCTGGAGGCCCTGGAGCTGGAGGCACTGGAGCTGCTGGTCCTGGAGGTGCTGGAGCTGGTGCTCGTACTGGAGGTAATGGAGCTACTGGAGCCGGTGGTGCTGTAGGCGCTGGAGCTGGAGACCCTGGAGCTCGAGGCGCTGGAGCTGGAGGTACCGGATGTACAGGAGCTGCTGGTCCTGGCGGTGCCGGAGATCCTACGGGTGTCCCGTCCCGACGGGAGCCTCTCTCTCCACTGCAGCTGCGCGAGTGGTTGGCTCGGCGCTGGAGCAGTCGAAGTGGCGCTGCTGGAGCCGGGGGGCCTGCCGCTAGAGGCCCTGGCGCTGGAGGCACTGGAGCTGCTGGTCCTGGAGGTACTGGAGGTGCTGGAGCCGCTGGACTAGGAGGTGCTCGTACTGGAGGTACTGAAGCTGCTGGAGCTGGTGGTGCTGCTGCTGCTGGAGGTGCTGGAGCTGCAGGTCCCAGAGGTGCTCATACTGGAGGTATTGGAGCTGCCGGAGCTGGTGGTGCTACTCCGACTGGAGGTTCTGGAGGTGCTGGAGCTGCTGGTCCTGGAGGCGCTCGTGCTGGAGGTACTGGAGCTGCCGGAGCTGGTGGTGCACCTGCTGCTGGAGGTACTAGAGGTGTTGGCGGTACAGGAGTTGCTGGACGTGCTGGAGCTGCTGCAGCTGGTGGTGCTGCAGGTGCTGGAGCTAGAGACCCTGCAGCTGGAGGTGCTGGCGCTAGGGGTGTTTGAGCTGTCGGTACTGGTGCTGGAGGCACTGTGCAGCAGCGACTGTTTTTCGTTCCGCCGTCGCCATCGTCTCTACCGCCACCTGGCTCGGCACTTCGCCAGGTTCTTAGTCTCCCGTCTTCTACTAGCCTTACCCCTCCCTTCCTGTGTCCACCGCCTGACCTGTTATAGCCACAGCTACAGCCAGACTCCCCCCTGCCTGCTCCTTCTCCTTACACTAAGAAGTTAGACTCTCTTATAGAGCGTCGTGAGCCTGCGTCTCGCCCTGCCTTGCCTGTTCGCGCTGGTCGCACTGGTAGTCGTGTTCCGCGTCCGCGTCCTCCTCCTGTCCCTGACACACACCATATGGCACTTCGTCCTTCCTCTGTTCCACCGCGTGTCCCTCTGCGGTCTCCTCCTACGTCCTCTCTTGCTGACGGACCGGACCCTAAGTCTGCCCTCCTTCGTGCTGCTAGTCCTACTGTCACGCGTCTTCTGGCCACTGTTGTCACTGACCCTTTGTTTGAGTCCACTGCTGCGTCTGGCCTAGTTGCTGAGCTTGTTGACTTTGCTGCTGCCTGTCGTCTCGACTACGCCGCTAGTCTTGTTGCTGAGTCTGAGTCTGTCTGTCCTCTGTCCGTCGGGGGTGAGTGTGCTCTTGGCACGGACGTCCTTGAGGATAGGCAGGAGGACTTTGAGTGTTTTGCAGCTGCTGTACCTCATCTCGTGCCCATGCTGATTCCACCTGAGGGAGACCCGGATGCACCAAACATCCCGACCCCGTGCTCTTACGCTGAGGTGAGTACGAGTTCCTATTCCTCTAAGTGGTAGACAGCCATGGACACAGAGATGGCATCCTGGAAGTCCACAGACACTTACGTCGACGCAGTTCTCCCTCCTGGGGTGAATATAGTCAATGGCATGTGGATTTTCAGGGTGAAGCGGCCGCCGGGTTCTCCGCCTGCCTTCAAGGCTTGTTACGTTGCACGAGGCTTCAGTCAGCGACAGGGAGTTGGCTTCTTCCAGACCTTCTCCCCTACCCCGAAGATGACTGTGTTACGACATGAAACTCAATGAATTGATAGAAAATGTGAAGTAGAACCCTAGATATAACAAACCCTAATCATGCAAAGAAGTAGAAATGTAACACCTAGACTAACCTAAATAACACATATAAAATATATGTTGACACACCCCCATAGTCTAGGTGACGGTAATCCTGGGGAAAAACATCACATATCGCAGGGCGGGTCTCAAGGACACACACAGTCTGAGAGCAAGCAAGAGTCGCATGACCAGTCAGCAAGGACAAGCAAGGGTCACAAGACCAGTCCACAAGAAGAAGACAAATCTCAGAGTGGAGCTCAAACTCACCACACACTCCAAGAGCAAGCAAAAAGGGCCACAAGGCCAGTTCACATGCATATATATAGCAAATATAATGAGATGCAAGAGTACAAAACAAGAAGGACAAAGCATCTCTACGTAAGCAAGTGAGGACGGGCTGGCACAAGGCAAAGCTGGGTGCAGAAACGCTGGTGTTCACAAGGCGGCAACGCCTTGGTGAAGATATCTGCCGTGTTGGCCTCAGAGACCACACGTCGTACGAGTGCCTGGCCACGCTGCTGCAACTCACGCAGAAGGAAGTTACGAAGCTGGATGTGCTTCGCCTTCCCAACCAGTCGGGGCTCCTCACACAGCAGGACAGCAGACCTGTTGTCAGCGAACAAGACTGGGGGAGAGCGAGGCCACTCACCAAGGTCGGTGAGAAGAAAAGACAGCCCCAGCGAAGCTCCTGAGCAGCCATGGCCGGAGCGTACACCTCTGCCTCACAGCTGGAACCGGCGACGGACGATGCCTGAGTCGACCGCCACGAAACAACACCTGCCCCGAGGCTAAAGGATTACCCCTGTGTAGACCGACGCGTCTCCGCGTCGTCGGCCCACGACGAGTCCGAGTAACCTGTGAGTGTAACTGGCTGCTTTCCTCCAAGGACAAGTCCCATGCCTGATGTACTTGCCATATACTTCGCCACCCTCTTAGCCGCGTACCACTGGGACGGTCGGTGTCTCCCAGGCGCAAAAAAGCGCGCAAGGACGCTAAGAGGGTAAGCTAGGTCTGGGCGAGTGCAGGTCATCAGGTACATGAGACAACCCACCAGCTCAGGATATGGACCGCTGGACTCAAATGGCTCGTCCAAAGGTGGAGCCGTGAGCCCATGATCCACTCCAAGAGGGGTCAGCTGTACCTTGGAGAATGGGAAGCGGGACCATGTGAGGATCTGCTCGACCATACAGTATGCGACTAAGTCAGCGTAATGGTGCGAGCTGCCCTGTCCCTGGTGATCTGCAGGCCAAGGTAGTGCTACAGCTCACCAAGGTCAGTGCAAGTGTGTCTCCTCTGCAGTTCCTCCTTCACGGAGGCCAGCGCGCGTCGGTCGGGAGTGGCGAACACCAGGTCATCGACATAGACCAAGACAAAGAACGGGGTCGAGCCACGGCGAACGAACAGTGACGGGTCAGCAGACGACGGAAAGAAGTCAAGCGCTGCAAGGGTCGAGCGAAGTGTGTCGTGCCACTCATGTGGAGCCTGACGCAGGCCGTAGACTGGGTCCCAGGTGGGAAAGAGCCAGTGAAGCCAGGCGGGCGACACAGCCAGATCTGCTCGTGCAGGCTCCCCTGAAGGAACGTGGTGGAAAAGTCCAAGGAGTGCAACTCGTAGTCGCGCTGTACTGCAATATGCAGCAACACCCGAAGAGTACTTATCTTCAGGGTGGGAGCGAAGGTCTGGAAGAAGTCCACTCCCTCTCGCTAACTGAAGCCTCTCGCCACATAGCGCGCCTTGAACACGGGTGGTGATCCAGGCGGCCGCTTCACCTTGTAGAGCCATCGGCCACTGACGACATTAGTCTAGAGCAAAGATATCAACATCTTGCTTAGGCAAGTCTGCCCAGCGGGGGAGCTCAGGTGCATCAGGAAACTGTGTGCGCCAGGCATCATCAAGACGGGAGAAGCAGCGGTAGTCGGAGTGGAACTTCCCGCTGTCAAACATTATATGTTTATATTGTGTAGGCTATAGTGGGTTTAGCCTTAGGGGGTACAACAAACTTAGGGTTTCATACTTGTACCCAACTTCTTTCTAGTTCATTCATTCTCGTGCAGTACTATCTTTTAACATGGTATCCGACGCCTAGGTTAGGACCTAGGACCCACGTTCGGTAGGGCCCACCGTTCCGCCGCGCCGTCGAGCGCCTCGCTTCCTAGCGCCGTCGCGCGCCTCCTCTCCTAGCGCCGTCGTGCGCCCCTCCTCCTCGCGCCGTCGAGCCCCCCCCCCCCCTCTTCCTAGCGTCGTCGTGCGCCCTTAGCACAGCCGCACGAGCCGCCCGTCAGCCGCACGCGCAGCCGCCTACTCCGCCGCACGCGCAGCCGCACGATAGGCCGCACGCGCAGCCACACGTACGACAGCACACACGGCCGCACGCACGACCGCAAGCACGGCCGCACCCACGACCGCACGCACGGCCGCACACGCAGCCGCACGCACAGCTGCAAGCGCACGGCCGCCCACGCAACCGCACGCACAGCTCCGCGCTAGGGGGTGCGTGCAGTCACGCGCACAGCTGCCCGAGCCGCGCCGCGCCGCCCTGCCCGAGCCGCGCCGCGCCGCCTTGCCCGAGCCGCGCCGCGCCGCCCTGCCCGAGCCGCACTGTGCTGTCACACTGCTACTACTGTACCTACTGTTCCTACTCTTCCTACTGTTCCTACTGCTCCTACTGAAACTATGGCTAGTCCTGCAGTTCTAGCTTTCGATGCTGAGGGCCGCCCAATCCGCTTTGACACCTGGCTCGATGACCTCCATCTCTTCCTCCAGCTCACTGCTAAGGAGGATATCTCACTGTATGACCATGCGTTAGGCCTCGCTCCTGCCCCGGCTGAGACAGCTGATAGTACTACCCGCTCACAGTGGCAGACTCGTGACGCCCACTCTCGCTTCGCCATTCGCAACTCCCTGCCGGTAGATGAACGCGAGCACTTTAGCCAGCAGAAGACTGCTCAGTCACTGTACAAAGCTGTCGTTGCTCGCTACTCCTCACCTGCCTCTGCTGCGCTAGGCCGCCTCTCACTGCCCTACCTGTTCCCAGACTTGGCCACATTCTCTACCGTTGCCGACCTCATTACTCACCTCCGCACTACTGAGATCCGCTTCCGTGCTGCCATGCCCGCTGAGTTTCTTGCCAAGAACCCCCCCCCGCTGTGGCTCACTCTTTACCACATGGTCACCCGTCTCCCTGAATCCCTTCGTGCGGTCAGGGACACCTTCCTTGCCATGTGCCCCACCGAGCTCACCATTGACCTGCTTGAGAAGCACCTGCTGGCAGCCGAGTCTAGTAAAGTAGCTGTCGGTGCGTCTCGAGGCGACCCCCGCACCCCCTTCTTCGAGGGGTGTTCCCCCTCCCCTCTTCTTCCCTCTGTTGCCTCTGCTGCTGCTGTCGACCTTCTCGGTGCTGAGAAGGTCGGGACTGCGTCTACTGCGAGTGCGAGGCGCCGCAGCGGCAAGGGCAAAGGGGGCAAGGGGGGCGGCGGTGATGATGGGGGCGGCGGTGGTTGGGGCGGTGGGGGCGGTGGGGGTGGTGGCGGGGCTGGAGGGGCCAGTGGCAGCGGCGGGGGTGGTGATGGCAGCGGCGGGGGTGGTGGCGGCAGTGGCGGGAGTATTGGCGGCAGCGGCGGGGGTGGTGGCGGCAGTGGTGGAGGAGGTGGCCGGGGTTGGGGCAGTGGTGGTGGCGGCGGCGGCCGCGGTGGCAGTGGTGGTCGTGGGGGCGGCGGAGGCAGTGGAGCTCGTGGCAGCTCGGGCGGTGGCCTGCGCCAGCAGCAGACCCTGTCGCCCCAGGAACTCCGTGAGTGGTACTCTCAGCGTGGGGGGGGTGGCCTTAGCTGCCCGTACGTCATCCGCACAGGTGACCGCGCTGGTCAGCCGTGTGGGAGGGCGCACACCCTGCAGCGCTGCTTCTCCCGCCTCGACGACGCCTGGCGCACCCAGTTTCCGGCTGCTACTGAGCTGCCTCGTTGGTTTGATCTGATCAAGAAAAACATTGATGTCTATGCTCTTGACTTTGATGCTATCATTGGTGCCATGTATGTGATGTCTACTAGTGGAGAGGGTGACTGTTACCTGTGTGTCCCGCCCGACCCGGGCATTAGGACCAGTGAGGCTGCTGCTCTAGGTGCTAGTGTGTCTGCTGCCCCAGGTGCTGGTGAGGCTGCTGCTCTAGGTGCTCGCGAGTCTGCGCCCGCTGCGTCTACTGAGGCACTGCACACCTTCACACTGGACTCAGGTGCTTCTCGCTGTTTCTTTCGTGACCGCACTGCCCTTGAGCAGCTTGCTCGGCCAGTTGCTGTCTCCCTCGCTGACCCCTCTGGGGGTCCGGTCATTGCGACCTCCTCCACTGTCCTCCCTTGTCCTGCGGTCCCGTCGGGCACACTGTCAGGTCTCTACCTCCCCTCGTTCTCCACGAACTTGGTGGTGGGTAGTGCGCTCCAGGACGGGGGTGTCCACCAGTTCACCCCTGCCTACGAGCGCGTGACACACTGCACGTGCGCTCGGACGGGTCGTCACCTGGCTACCTTCACTCGGCAGCCGGGGTCGGACTTGTACACACTGACCACTGAGTCCCCTCAGGTCGCTGCGTCTGCGTCTGCTTCAGGTCAGCTGTCTGCCCCCTGCTCGTGTCGCTCTCTAGCACACGAGACCGTCCTCTGGCACCACCGCCTTGGTCACCCGTCAGTGCAGCGCCTTCGTGGCATGCACAAACGGTACCTTGTCTCTGGTCTTCCCCGGGTACTCCCTCCCCTCCCGCCCTCTCCTGCTCCTCCCTGTCTTCCCTGTGTCGAGGGGCGGCAGCGCGCCGCTCCTCACTCCTCCTCGTTTCCCCCGACGACTGCTCCCTTGCAGACGCTCCACTTGGACGTGTGGGGCCCAGCCCGCGTCCGTGGACAGGGTCAGGAGAGGTACTTCTTGATAGTTGTTGACGACTACTCGCGCTACACCACGGTCTTCCCCTTGCGCACCAAGGGTGAAGTCCCTGATGTTTTGATCCCTTGGATCCGCACTGCCCGTCTTCAGCTCAGCGAGAGGTTCCACTCGGACTTTCCTGTCCTGCGTCTGCACTCTGACAGAGGTGGGGAGTTTTCCTCCGACCTCTTGAGGGCCTACTGTCAGGGGCAGGGCATTGAGCAGTCGTTCACGCTTCCAGCCTCTCCACAGCAGAATGGGGTTGCTGAGCGCCGCATTGGCTTGGTCATGGAGGTCGCTCGTACCTCCTTGATCCATGCGGCTGCCCCCCACTTTCTGTGGCCGTTTGCGGTCCGATACGCTGCGCATCAGCTCAACCTCTGGCCCCGTGTCTCCGTTCCGGAGACTTCGCCGACACTGCGTTGGACGGGAGAGGTTGGTGATGCGTCGCGTTTTCGGGTCTGGGGATCTCGAGCTTTTGTTCGCGACACGTCCGCGGACAAGCTCTCCTCCCGCGCTGTTCCTTACGTCTTCCTTGGCTTTGTCCCGGACGCGTCTGGTTGGCAGTTTTACCACCCCACCTCGCGTCGTGTCCTGCCCTCTCAGGACGTCACTTTTGACGAGTCCGTCCCCTACTACCGCCTCTTCCCCTACCGCACTGCCCCGCTCCCCCCCCCGCCTCTCTTCCTCGCTCCAGGTGCTGCTGTAGTAGACCCCCTCCCCCCTCAGGGTGCCGCTCCCTCAGGTGTGTCCCAGGTAGACCCGGTTGAGCCTGTCGAGGTAGCTGTCGACTCTCGTCCTGCTTGGGGTGCTGAGCCTGAGTGTGCGGAGCCTGGGGGTGCGGAGCCTGGGGGTGCGGAGCCTGGGGGTGCGGAGCCTGGGGGTGCTGGCCCTGAGAGTGCTACGTCTGAGGGTGCTGAGCCTGGGGGTGCTGCGACTGAGGGTGCTGAGCCTAGGGGTGCTACTCCTGGGCGTTCGACGCCTGGAGACCCTCCTTCTTCCCAGCAGCTGCGTGAGTGGTACTCGCGGTACTGCAGCCTCAGGAGAGGTGCTGCTGCAGCTGGTGCTCGTGGTTCCCCGCCTCGGCGGGAGCTACCCTCTCCCCAGCGACTCCGAGAGTGGTACGCTCGGCGCTGCAGTCTCCGGAGTGGTGCTGCTGGTGCTGGGGACCCTGGCGTTGGAGCTACTGCTGGTGCTGAGGACCCTGGAGCTGGAGCTACTGCTGGTACTGAGGACCCTGGAGTCGGAGCTGCGGCTGGTGCTGCGGACCCTGGAGTTGGAGCTGCTGCTGGTGCTGAGGACCCGGGCGCTGGAGCTGCTGCTGGTGCTACGGACCCTGGCGTTGGAGCTGCTGCTGGTGCTGAGGACCCTGGAGTTGGAGCTGCTGCTGGTGCTGACGCTGGTGGAGCTACTGGTGGTCCTGCGGGCGCTGTCGCTGGTGGCCCTGGAGCTGAGGCTACTGGTGGTCTCTCTGCTGGTTCTGGCGGCGCTACGCGGCCGCAGCCGTACTTCGTTCCGCTCCTTCAGCAGTTTCTTGGTCAGTCGCCTCCTCCTTGTCCTGCTCCCTCCTTAGAGTGTCTTCCGCCAGTCCCGTCGCAGTCACGGTTGCCTCCTGCCTTACCACTACCTGGTCCTTCTCCTTACACTGGTTCGACTGGAGGTCTTACAGAGCGTCGTGAGCCTGAGTCTCGTCCTGCGTCGCCCGAGTCTCGTCGTGCGTCGCCTGTTCGTGCTGCTCACACTGGTCAGCGTCCTCCTGCTGTCCCAGGCACTCACCAGATGACGCTTCGTCCTTCCACTGCTCCTCAGCGTGTCCCTCTGCCGTCTCCTCCTACGTCCTCTCTTCCTGCTCTTGCTGACCCGGAGTCTGACTCCCTTCGTGCTGCCAGTCCTACTGTCACGCGTCTCCTCGCCACTGTTGTCACTGACCCTTCCTTTGCGTCCTCTGCTGCGTCTGCTCTAGTCGCTGAGTTAGTTGACTTTGCTGCCGCTTGTCGTCTAGACTACGCCGCTAGCCTTGTCGCTGAGTCTGAGTCTCAGTCTGTCTGTCCTCCGTCCGTCGGGGGTGAGTGTGCTCTTGGCACGGACGTCCTTGAGGACAGGCAGGAGGAGTTTGAGTGCTTTGCCGCTGCTTTACCTCATCTCGTGTCCATGCTGGTTGCCCCTGAGGGAGACCTGGATGCTCCAGACATCCCGACCCCGCGCTCTTACGCTGAGGCGATCGCGGGTGAGTACTCCTCTCAGTGGCAGACAGCCATGGACACAGAGATGGCTTCCTGGAAGTCCACAGGCACCTACGTCAACGACGTTCCCCCACCTGGGGCGAACATTGTCAGTGGCATGTGGATTTTCAGGGTGAAGCGGCCGCCGGGTTCTCCGATTGTCTTCAAGGCGCGTTACGTTGCACGAGGCTTCAATCAGCGAGAGGGAGTTGACTTCTTCCAGACCTTCTCCCCGACCCCGAAGATGACCACTCTTCGGGTTCTGCTGCACGTCGCCGCTCAGCGTGACTACGAGCTCCACTCGCTTGACTTCAGCACTGCTTTCCTACAGGGCAGCCTGCACGAGGAGATCTGGCTGCGCCGCCCACCTGGCTTCACTGGGTCGTTCCCTCCTGGTACCCAGTGGAGCCTCCGGCGGCCAGTCTACGGTCTCCGCCAGGCGCCGCGTGAGTGGCACGACACACTGAGGACTACACTTGCGGCTCTTGGGTTCGCTCCTTCTACTGCTGACCCGTCGCTGTTTCTACGCACCGACACTTCGCTGCCGCCGTTCTACATCCTCGTGTACGTCGACGACTTGGTCTTTGCCACTGCTGACACTGCGGCACTCGCCCACGTGAAGTCGGAGCTGTAGAAGAGACACACGTGCACAGACCTGGGTGAACTGACAAGCTATCTTGGCTTGCGGATCACCCGGGACAAAGCACGGCGCACCATCACCTTGACTCAGTCACACATGGTGCAGCAGGTCCTTCAGCGCTTCCGCTTCACGTACTCCTCGCCTCAGGCCACTCCTCTGCCTACCGGTCACTCGCTCTCAGCTCTGCCTTCGGATGAGTCCGTAGAGCCGAGTGGCCCGTATCCAGAGCTTGTGGGCTGCCTCATGTACCTGATGACCTGCACTCGGCCTGACCTTGCATACCCTCTTAGCATCCTTGCACGCTATGTCGCTCCTGGTCATCACCGGAAGGAGCACATGGATGCTGCTAAGAGGGTGTTGCGCTACTTGTGCAGTACGTCGGGCATGGGGCTAGTGCTTGGAGGGCGAGACCGAGTTGTACTCACTAGGCACTCAGACGCTTCTTGGGCAGACGACCAGGCTACTCAGCAGTCGTCTCAGGGTTACACCTTCAGCCTTGGCTCTGGTTCAGTTTCTTGGCGTTCTACACGCTCGTCTTCTGTTCTCAGCTCCAGTTGTGAGGCTGAGATCTACGCCACAGCCATGGCTGCACAGGAGTTACGCTGGCTCACCTACCTGCTGACCGACCTGGGAGAGCGGCCTCGTTCTCCTCCAGTGCTGTACGTCGACAACAAGGCTGCCATTGCCTTGTGTGAGGAGCACAGACTGGAGCACAGAACGAAGCATATCGCTCTGCGCTACTTTCTTGCTCGAGAGCTGCAGCAGCGCGGTCAGCTTCGTCTGCGTTACGTGGCCACTCGGGCCAACACTGCTGATGTGTTCACCAAGGCGCTTCAGCCTTGTGACCATCAGCGCTTCTGTACTGTTCTAGGCCTCGTGCCTACTGGGCCTCACTTGCTTACTTCTTGACTCTGCTTGTACTGTGATCTCTATATATATACCTGCATGTTTACTCTTGCTAGGTTGTGATCACTGTATCTCTTGTTATATTATCAACCTGCATGTGAACTGGTCTTGTGACCACTTGCTTGTGCTCAGAATTTGTGTGGTTTCCTTGAGATCCACCCTGAGCTTGCTTTGCTTTGCTTTGACTGGTCTTGTGACCATCTGGTTGTCTCCCACTTAGCCTATGGGGGTGTGTCAAACATTATATGTTTATATTGTGTAGGCTATAGTGGGTTTAGCCTTAGGGGGTACAACAAACTTAGGGTTTCATACTTGTACCCAACTTCTTTCTAGTTCATTCATTCTCGTGCAGTACTATCTTTTAACACCCGCATGGCTGTCCAGTGCGGGGACCGGTGCGAATGACATACGGGCAGCGAACAGTACCCTTTGACGCCCCACGCTGAGCATACCACTCACGAAGCTGCTGGGGTGTAAGGGTCTCGCGCGGACGCTGCTGCTGCTGCTGCCGCCTCTTACCACCTCCAGAGCCTCCCCTCTGAAAGGCTCCACCCCGACCGCCACCAGTGCCGCCGCCACCGCTCCCACTGCCGCCACAACCGCCGCTGCCGCCTCCACCACCACCACTCCCACGGCCGCCGCCTCCGCCGCCTCCACTCCCACTGCTACCGCTACCGCCGCCACCGACGCCTCCACTCCCGCCACTACTCCCACCGCCACCTCCGCCACCTCCACCACCCCCGTCGCCTCCACCACCGCCCCCCCCTCCACCACCTCCACCACTCCTGCCGCCCCTACCCTTGCCGCTGCGGCGCTTCCCACTAGGAGCAGAAGCAGCGCCGACCTCCTCAGCACCAAGGAAGTCAACAACAACAGCAGAAGCATAGGAGGGGGCAAGGGGGGAGGAGTAACACCCCTCAAAGAGGGGAGTGCGAGGAGTGCCACGAGCAGCACCTACAGCAACAATGCTCTTCTCTGCTGCAAGGAGGTGCTTCTCGAAGTCGTCGACAGTGAGGGCGGTAGGGTCGAGCGCTAGAAAGTGGTCCCTGATTGTACGAAGGGAGTCAGGGAGGCGGGTGACTAGGAAGTAGAGCGTGATGTACATCGGGGGTGGGTTCGCGGCTAAGAAATCGGCTGAGAGAGCGGCACGGTAGCGAACGTCACTAGCGCGAAGGTGGGAGATGAGGTCCTCAACTGTGGCAAAGGAGGACAGCTCGGGGAACAGGTAGGGCAGGAAAAGGCGGCTGAGAGCAGCAGTGGCAGGGGAAGAGTAGCGAGCGACTACAGCGGTGTACAGATCCTTAGCGGTCTTGTGCTGGCCGAAGTGAGCACGTTCTGCTAATGGCAGATAATTGCGAATAGCTAGGCGAGCAGCTGCGTCACGGGTCTGCCAGTGTGAACGAGAGAGGCTGTCAGCTGTGTCGGGAGGAGCAACTGAGGAGCCAGACGCGTGGTCAAACAGAGAAACTCCGTCTTTAGCATCGGTCATGAGGAACAGTTGCAGGTCATCTAGCCACGTGGCGAACTCTATCGGGCGGCCATCAAGGTCGAAGGTAAGGACATTGAGCGTAGCCATGGCTGCAGCGAGCGCACGGGCAGCAGAGACGGTGCGCGCGCAGCAGAGGCAGCGCGTAGGCAGTAGAGGCGGCGAACTGGCAGGTAGAGGCGGCACGTGGGAGGCAATGGCAGGGCGCGGGCCGCAAGGGCTGCAAACTAGCGGCGCGCGGGCAGGAGCAGCAGGGCAGCAGAGCAGCAAGGCAGTAGCAGTTGCTTAGCAGCAAGAGCAGTGCACCAACAGCAGTTCAGTAACAGCAGTGCAGCAACAGCAGTGTAGTAACAGCAGTGCGGTAAAAGCAGTGCAGTGACAGTAGCACAGACGGCAGCAGGGGCAGTGCAGGTGCGCGCGCGGCAGAGCAGGTGCGCGCGGGCCTGGCGCGGGCTGTACGGGCTGCACGCGGACTTGGCGCGGGCTGTACATGCCGCACGTGGGCCTGGCGTGGGCTGCACAAGCTGCATGCGGGCCTGGCACGGGCTGTGCGGGCCGCGAGCGGGCCTTGCGCAGGTCGTACGGGTTGCGCGCGAGCCTGGCGCGGGCTGCACAGGCTGCGCACGGGCCGCGCGGGCTGTAGGGGCGACGCGCGGGTGGCGCGCGGGCTGTACTGGCTACGCGCGGGCTGTGCGTGGGCTGTATGGGCTGCGCGCAGCAGGGCAGAGCAGGGCAGCGCGAAAGCGCTGGGCAGGGCAGAAAATTCGGGCAGAAAAAAAGGCTAACTGGTGGGCCTTTTAAAAAGCGGCCCTTAGAAGGACCTGCTCTATACCATGTCGAGAGAGTTTAGGAGAAGTGTGTTGATTAGGTCTAGGATGGGGTACAAACAAGAGTGTCGAGGTGAAAGCTATACCCCCTAAGGCTAGCTCCTATATAGCCTAGACAACTTAACACAGATATATGTTTGACATGCTTTGCTTTTCTTGACTGGTCTTGTGACCTCTTGTTCTCCCCCACTTTGCCTATAGGGGTGCGTCAAACTTATATGTTGCATGTTGTGTAGGCTGTAGTGGGGTAGCCCATATGGGGTACAACCCAAATTAGGGTTAGTACTTGTACCCATCTTGCTACTAGTTCATTCATTCTCGCTTTCACATTCTGACAACCTTCGCAAACATCCACACTCATTAAGAGAAACTCTTTTCAAGATGTGTGATTTTATTTTAAGCAGTTAAAAATTTTCCAATTTATAAGACTCATAAGACACCCTAAACCATCCCAAATACGAGATAACCCAAGCATTTTTTCTACTGTACGAGATAAGACATATATGTCTGCTATCCGGGCGATGACGGTAGTATACCCTTGAAAAGTACGGTAGGCCCCAGAATGAGAGATGAGGGTGGAAGTCATGTGATCAAACATTAGCCCATGCTCTATAAGGGCAATCACTACATTGTCAGAATGTGTTATTTGTCTAGTCTGCAGTGAGGTACTCTATAGTGAGTACAACCCTGTTAGGGTTTGCTATATGTATCCCATTGTTTGCTAGTGAAACCCCTCTTCTGATGTTCTCTTTCTACTTGCTATTCTGACATGCGATCAGAGCGTCTACGCTCCTGGCCTGTGGGCCCACCTGCTTCCGCTGCTGTACTCTGTGTCGCGCGCCCCGTGGCGCGCGACATTTTTTCTTCCCACCACGCGCTCGGGGCGCGTGGTGGTTTTCCTGCCCGCCACGCGCCCTACCCGCCACGCACCCTGGGCGCGCGCGGTGATTTCGTCGTCCGTCGCGGCGCCCCCACGGACCCGTGCGCGGCTCCCCGTCGCCCGTCGTGGCGCCCCCGTCGAGCCGCGCGCCCGTCCCCGTCGACCCGCGCGCTACCCCCCGTCATCCGTCGCGACGCCCCCCGGGACCCGCACGCGGCTACCCGTCGCCCTTCACGGCGCCCCCGTCGACCCGCGCGCCGCCCCCGGGGACCCGCGCGCCCTCCCCCCCCCCCCCCCATGAACCCGCGCGTCGCCCCAGGGGACCCGCGCGCAACCTCCTCCCCGCCCCCCCCCCCCCCCCCCGCCTTCTCCCCCTTCTCCTTCGCCTCCTTGCTGCACGTGCAGCCATGGGGTGGCAGGTATGGGGGTGGCGGGTGTGTGAGCTGTCCCCTGCTCCTCCTCCTCCGTCTCCCACTACTGCAGCTGCCGCTGAGGGGGGTGGGTGTGTGGGAGCCGAGGGAGTGGCGCTAGGGGGGTGTCATGGGAGTGGAGCTAGGGGTGCAGCAAGGGGTGTGTGAAAGGGGTGTGGGACAGTTGGGGGAGGTTGAACGGAGGTAGCCGTTATGACGTCAGCAGCGCCAGTAGTCCGGGGGTCACCCTTGCTCCAGTAGCCCAGTGAGCCTGCTGCGCCAGTCGCCCGTGGGTCCGTTGCTCCAGCCGCTCATCTTAGCCGCGGAGCCAGTGACTCCAGTAGTCCGGATACCCTTGCTTGTGTCTGGTAGCCCGTGCACGCCGCTCCTGTTGCCCGTGTGTTTGCGGCTTCGCTCGTCGCCTCCTATCTCCACTCCTCTCATAGTCCCTCCTCCTCCTCACCTGCCCTCTGTGACTGCCTCTAGTTTTGCTTGTGCTTGTGAACTTTTTATGCGACTACTTGCTGTGCTGATCATACCCCACTTTGCCTATGGGGCTGTGTCAGAATGTGTTATTTGTCTAGTCTGCAGTGGGGTACTCTATAGTGAGTACAGCCCTGTTAGGGTTTGCTATATGTATCCCATTGTTTGCTAGTGAAACCCCTCTCCTGCTGTTCTCTTTCTACTTGCTATTCTGACGCACATTTCCATATAATCTTCAGTTCGTTTGTGAAGCAAACCACAAAGCATGCAACGCAGCATCATCCTTCACCCAGGGCCTCAAATTGGTTTTTTGGGTACCCTGAGCACTCAGTGTCCCTAGGAGGGTAACACTGATTTTCAGTGTCGTCTACCGGTAGTGTGAAACACTGATTTTGCAGGGTTGTTAGAAATAAAACGCTGATCGATCAGGGTTTTCTAAAAGTTCAACACCAGGGCCCTAGATTCGTTTTGGACCAGGCTGATGCATCAGCGTTGGTCCATAAAAAAAGGCTGCTGATCAGCGTTACCTAGCAAAAACACGCTGAAAAAATCAGTGTTGGTGCAAAAAGAAAGGCTGAATTTTTATTTCTGATATTCTTTCTTGTTAAGGTGAAGTACACACCTTTAATACTGCATGGTTCATTTTGCAAGTAGTAGCGAGTTCTGGTAAACACTGCGCGAGAGAAGCAAGTGGGTGCGAGAGAAGCAAGTGGGTGCGAGAGAAGCAAGTGGGTGCGATAGGGGCAGGTGGGCTGCGGGGAGGAGCAGGAGAGGCAGGTGGACCGGGGGGGAGGGGAGGTGCGGGAGAAGCGGGTAGGTTGGGAGCAGGGCTGATTTTATCAGACTATTTTAGTCTGATTGTCTGAAATCTCAGACTCTTTTTTTCGCCTTTCCTGAAATTTCAGTATTCCTGTATTCTGAACTCTGAAGGCCTCAGACCTGTTAGTTTTTCAACTCTGAAAATTTCAGAGTACTTCATTGTGCGATACTGAGACTCGAGACTACAGGGAGTATGGCCCCTGAATTTGCCGAATTTCAGTCCTCCTCCCTCCCCCTCTCTCGAATTACATTCAATTCCCCCCCTGCCCCCCTCCCCCCTCCCCCTTCCCCCGCCCCCTCTTACTCCTGCTTCTTGCCAACTCCGCAACGTTTTCCCTAGGCCAAACTCGCTTGACAGATATTCGCTATTCACCAACTCGGATGCGGTTTTACAAACTTAAAACTTTTCAGACTAATGAATTTTTCAAACCTGACATTTCAGAGTACTCAGAACTTGGGAAATGACCCTCAGACTAAACAAAATCTTTTTCTCCCCTGCCTCAGAGTGGGTTTTTTTGAAACGTCAGCCCTGGTTGGGAGACGCGGGCTGGGGGAAGAAACAAGGTGGGCAGGGCTGAGAAAGGGGAGGGCTGGGGAGGGGAAATGTGCGACCAATACGGGCGAGAAATTGAGGTGGTTGGGGGGCGGCGCGAGAGAATCGGGTGGGCCGGGGGGGGGGGGGGTGGGGCGGTAGGGACATTTCAGGGATTTAGCAAGGGTCCCGGTTGTAGACTACAGGATTCAGCCAAAGTACATAATAAAAATCTTTGGATTCAGCCTAGGGTATAAAAAAAAGCCTGATTCAACGCTGAATCAGCGTAAAAAGGCTGATATCTAGGGCCTTGTTCAACACTGATCAGCATAGTTGCTTATACCGGTATGTTGTCATAACACAGCGAATCAGACTGCCTCGTATCCTTGCTCGAGCTCTCTGCATCTTTCTCCGCCCTGCGATGGTTTCCTACTTCCTGCCGTGCAACCAGCTGGGAGCGGGCACCAGGGTCGGGGCGGAGATTCTCACTCATTCTTTCCGGTCAGCGCTGGCCACTCACCCCGACTGGTGTGCGCTACAGATAGACGTCGCAAACGCCTTCAATTCGTTTCACCGTCATGTGATATTCGATGGGTTGCGGGAGTCGCCTTTCTCAGGGATGATCCCATTCTTGCGTGTCTTTTATGGGACACCTAGCGACCTGTACCTCCGAGCAGGCCCTTTCGTACAGAGCCTCGAGTCAGCACGGGGATCGAGGCAGGGGGACCCGCTCGGCCCTTTTCTTTTCGCGTTCACGCAGCAGCAGGTGATGGAGCCGGTTACTAGGGAGTTCAAGGACCTGCTTTTCCTCAGCTATGCAGACGATACCTATATTTTGGGGCCAGCGGCTAGGATTCTGGAGGCTTTTGGGGTGCTGCGGGAGCGGTTGGAGTGGGTGGGGCTGGAGGTGCAGGCGCACAAGTGCCGGTTTTGGGAGCGCGAGGGCAAGGAGGTGGAGCGGGCACTGCCATTGGGGATGCAGCGGGTGGATGAGGGTCTTACTGTGGTGGGCGTGCCTATTGGAGAGGAGGTTTGGGAGGTGGTCCGGCTACGGGAGCGGCTTCGACAGTTGCAGGCGCCACTGCCATGGCTCCCCTTGCTCGACCACCCCCAGATGGCTTCACACCTCCTCGCCATTGCAGTTTCAGCGCGGCCGATGTACCTCGCCCGGACTATGCCGCCGCGTCCGGAGGTGGTTGAGGCTTTTAGGGATTGGGACAGCTGTTTAGAGGATTGCTTTGAGCAGCTTTTCCCACCTGGCACTTGGGAGCAGGACCCCGACCGGTCTAGGCGCGCACGCATGCAGCTGCATCTCCCTGTGCGTCTCGGTGGGTTCGGGATCCGGGCGGCGGCCTCTTTGAGCCCACTGTCCTATGTTTGCGGGTGGGCGCAGGCCGCGCGGGACATTGCACAGTTACGGGTGGCGGGTGAGGAGGCGATGTTTGCTGAGTACCTCACCACTTCGACAGGGGCAGAGTTTCTTGACCCGTGGTTTGTCAAGGCTCTCGAGCAGCTGCCAGCGACTATCCGCCACGAGATACCGGGCTTACCTCTGTGTGTAGCAGCCCCTCCTGTTCGGCTTTTCCAGGCGCGTCAGCGGCAGTTAGCTGTAGAGGAGCTCCAGGCACTGCGCCGCTTGGCTCGTGACGATGCTACCTTGGCCCGTTTCACATCCCTTCAGGGCCCGGGGGCAGGTGCATGGGTTTCGGCGGTTCCGGCTCACTCAGATCTCACATTCACTGCGGCTGAGTGGGGCATTGCTGCTGCTATACGGCTCGGCCTCCCAATTCAGCAGCTGCAGGTGGCGGGGAGGTGTGTTTGTGGCACAGCGTATGTTGACCCAGCAGACCCGCACCATGCCCTGAGATGCAGGCACCAGCATGGTCCTTCTCGGGTGCATGATGAGGTGAAGTTTGCGGTGGCGAAGATCTCTAAGGCATCGGGGGGGGTGGTAACATTGGAGGATAGTGTGGTGCTGCAAGGGAAGCGGGTTGATGTGGCGGTGCGACGTCCAATGGCTGGAGAGGCTCACGCCCTAGAGATCAGCGTCGCGGACCCGCTATCGCTGTCTCCATCACTGCTGGGACAGTGCGGGCGTCAAATAGGTGTGGCGGCAAGGGAATGGGAGCGTCGCAAAACGAGTGATTACGCGCCTCTGCTTGCACGCAACCGGGGCGTGCAGTTCACCCCTTTGATAGTTGAGACGTGGGGGTGTCTCGGCGGTCGTTTTCAGCGGTGGCTTCGTCAGCAGGGGGATGCGCACGTGGGGCTAGCTGTGTCGCGGGGGGCTTGTCGAGAGGACGACTCTGTGTTTTCGGCTTATCTTTTAGGGTCACTGAAGGCGCTCATCGGGGTGGCGTTACAACGTGCGCAAGCCCGTGTCATCCTGCTTCGAGCGGCGTCTTCCATGGGGGGGATTAACATAGATTTGGCGGATCGGGAGAGGGACGATGTCGATGTGGAAGGCGGGGCTCTCTGGGTGGAGGCCCCGTACATGGTCGATACGTTGATGTGATTGAGGGGGGGGGGGGGGGGGGGGGATGGGGCGTGGGATGGGATGTCTTGATGGGGTGTCTTGACTGGGCGTTTTGATTGGGTATCTTGAGGGGGGATTTTATGTGTGTTGCATTTGGGTTCTTTTTGGGAGTTTCATTTTCCTTCTCCCTTTCTTTCTCCATTCCCTTTCTTTTTCAGACACACTATGGCGAGACACATGGTGTGAATGACTGTTCTGTCTTCAGTGAACTCGAGGGAGATTTGGTTGGCACTGCTGTGAAGCTGTGGTTGACAGTTAGGAATCAGACTGCCCTTACTTCACAATTCCCAAATTCGGCCAGAGTTTTGCTATTTACGTGTTTGATTGGTCAGAAAT
Organism: Closterium sp. Naga37s-1; assembly: GCA_947471745.1. NCBI lineage: Eukaryota > Viridiplantae > Streptophyta > Zygnematophyceae > Desmidiales > Closteriaceae > Closterium > Closterium sp. Naga37s-1. Next base: position 3,226,408 of record CANJKZ010000804.1, read on the forward strand.
CTTGTCTGACCAATCGGATAGGACGACTGTTAACGATTATTTCTGATCTCTGGTTGTGTACTTGACTAATGATTCGGACTTGGTTCGTCACAGCAGATTCGCCCTGACGGCAAATTCGACCTCGCAGTCGTTTCGCGCTGTCGCAGCACAGCAAATTCGCCCAATCACAGCAGATTTGCCCCGACACAGCAGCAGATTCGCCTCACACAAGAGATTCGCCCTGTCAGAGCATGTTTCGCCAGAAATCCCTGTGCTGCACGGTACACGGTGACGGCGCACCAAAAGTTTTCGGTTTCAGGGTAGACCCCGATACAACACTGACTCGTCAGTGTCCTCAAACACAAAACACTGGAAAATCAGAGTTCGAAATTAAAAAACACTGAAACATCAGGGTCGTTTAAAAACAAAGGCTGGTGCATCAGGGTCATGATAAAAAATGGGGGTCAAACTTCAGGAATTTAGGGTAAAATTCCTGACTTCTGAGGCCCTGCCTACACCGTGATATTCCTGTACAGGTCCCTCCATACCTCCCATGTCTCCCCGAACCAGTACCGGTCCCGGTTCACACTCAGCATGCCCACCCGTGCCTTGCCGCGCCCCGCGAGCACGGACTCGTCCTTCTTTCGGCGGAACTCGCGAAACTCCTCTACTCACGATTTGGTTTGCCCCAGGAACTCTTTTTTCAGCATCTCTAGGAACCTCGCCGTCGGGTTCTCTATTTCTTGGCATTCTGCTTCCTCCAGTATCTCCTGACGCACCATCCGATAGTAGGTCTCCGCTTCTCCCGAGAGCGTCACCACCATGCGTCTGAAGAACTCACCGGGATCCATGCCGTCTCTCTCCCAACAGTACTTGACCGTCTCCAGCTGCATAAGGTAGTTTTTCAGCGACGGTCCCACTCCTGGAATTCCTGTGAATCGCTCAGCGACTTCGATCTTGGGCAGTCCGGCGGTGGTCCAGCGATGTGCCTTGGGAGATTCTGGGCGAGGCCGTGCGTCAGTCGGGATCGCGACTCTGCTTTCCATCAGCGCGCGGTCTCGCGGGGTCAGCTGTCCCCCGCTGTCGTTCCGCTGAGCCCACTCCTCCTTCTCTTCTCCGGCTTGCCTTCTCATTCCCGGCATCGTCCTCGGCGACCGGGTTTCGTATCTGCGCTCTTGCTTCGCTCGCCCATTGCGGGTTGATCGGGGTTCCTCCTGGATCCGAACTAATGTGCCGCTTCTCCTCCATTTCGCGTACTCCTTCTCGCGCTCTCTGGTGCGGGGTGCGATACGACAGGGGAGTTAGCCGCGGGCTTTGGCGATCGGCGGTCTGTCCGTCGCCCGTCGTCACTACCCTCGGTTGCGCTCTCCAGCTGGGCGTTGCTTGCTGGCTTTCTCTGGCGTAACTCAGTCTAGAGTTGAGTCGAAACTCGTCGGTCATTGCTTCTTACGCTAGATTTTCCTTGCAAGTTTGTTAAAAGCTCCTCTACTCTCTGAGAGGAGATTGCTTCCACTGGGGGCTGAGCTCGGCAGACTCACTGCTCTTCCTTGGCTCAGATCGTGCTTGCTAGGATTGGCTCCACTCGTGCTAGGTGCTAGGGGTTTCGCCAGCCTGAATTGTAGCTTAGTGTGAAAACAAACTCGCAAGCAAAGATCCCCTACTTGCGCTACTGCTTAAGTAATTGTGAGCGGTGGTTACCGTTGCCGAGCAACGGTGCTTTCGCACAGCTCGCTTTGTGTTCCCGCTCGAGCATTCCCCTTTTCCCCCTTACTTCTCTACAGTCTATTACGCTCCTTCACAATGTCATGCACCTATCTTATTATATCTATACTAAGTATAAAAGCATGACAAAGGGAGTGAGTGATATAGAGCCAGGGGATTGAGGCATGCGCAAGTGATTGAGGCATGCACAAGTGATTGAGGCATGCGCAAGGGATTGAGCATGCGCAAGGGATTGAGGCATGCGCAAGGGATTGAGGCATGCGCAAGGGATTGAGGCATGCGCAAGGGATTGATTCATGCGCAAGGGATTGAGGCATGCGTAAGGGATTGAGGCATGCGCAAGGGATTGAGGCATGCGCAAGGGATTGAGGCATGCGCAAGGGATTGAGGCCTGCGCAAGGGATTGAGGCATGCGCAAGGGATTGAGGCATGCGCAAGGGATTGAGGCATGCGCAAGGGATTGAGGCATGCGCAAGTGATTGAGGCATGCGACCTGAGACCAGACGGTAATGTGCCATCCTGGTGAGACGTGGGAACGACGGGTGACCTACACGGTGGTGCCAGAGGACCGACAGGTGGGTGAGGGACCGAGAGTCACACGACACAGCAACTACCTGACCTGACCTGACCCAGTGTGGTGGGACTTAGTGTGAAGTGAGTACAGACCAGAACCCGACTCCCTGTAAAAAGTGGCCAAAGGGGCCCCAGTGGTACCGACTGTGCAGGAGGCAACATGCTCGTCAAGTGGGAAAGTAGTGACTACACCTAGGTCGTGGAGGTGACTGACACCCACCAGGTTCCTGGAGAACGAGGGGGTGTAGTAACCTGTGAGGAACCCAGAGGGAGCCGCCGGACACGGGAGAGTGGTGGTGCTGCGGGCAACTACAGGTCCCACAGAGGGGTCAGCCAAGGCGACAGTGACTGGAGTGCGCAGTGGTGTGAGGTCAATACAGTCGCGAAAGAAACAGCTGGATGCTCCAGAGTATAGGGTGAAGGAAAGCTGTGCACTTTGTGAGGTCGCACCCGAACCAGCTACAAAGGCTGGTGCTAGACTAGTGGTAGCTGCAGCTCCTACACAAAGACCCTCAGAGGCGCCTGGACTGGAAACAACACACGCACCAAGACTGGAAACACAGGTCTCTACTCGTGCAGCCGGGAATGGTCCTAGATCAGGTAGGTGAGACTCAACTGGTGTAGCAGTGCGCTGGCAAAGTCACGAAGGCCAGTGCGGTGTAATATCGTGAGGACCAAAACGCTCACGGTGGAGGTCGTCGAGTCGACGGTAGCAGTTGGATGTAGAGTGGTCAGGACTCCAGCAGGTAGTGCCAGCACCAGGGCCTGTCAGGGCCCGGTACCCACAGGGGCCGACGTCTCGCCCACTGCTAGCTGAGCCACTACCGGGGGCTCCACACTTTGGACCCGCAGGTCCCCACTGCCGGGAGTGCTGCGGCTGGGCCTGCTGCTGTAGAACTCTAGTACACGCCATGTGAGTAGCTAGAAATGGGGGGGGGGGGGGGGGGGGGGGGGTGCGCTGGCAATAGCTTAAGCTGCTGCTGGTGCGCTGGGGGCAGCCTAAGCAGCTGCTGCTAAATCCGCTGGGGCCAGCCTAAACTGCTGCTGGTTCTGCTGGGGCAGCCTAAGCTGTTGCTGGACAGGTGGGGCTGCTGGACAGGTGGGGCTGCTGGACAAGTGGGGCTGCTGGACTGGTGGGGCTGCTGGGCAGGTGCGGCTGCTGAACTGGTGGGGCTGCTGGACAGGTGGGGCTGCTAGACAGGTGGGGCTGCTAGACAGGTGGGGCTGCTGGACAGGTGGGGCTGCTGGGCAGGTGGGCTGCTGGACAGGTGGGGCTGCTGGACAGGTGGGGCTGCTGGACAGGTGGGGCTGCTGGACAGGTGGGGCTGCTGGACAGGTGGGGTTGCTGGACAGTTGGGGCTGCTGGACAGGTGGGGCTGCTGGACTGGTGGGGCTGCTGGACAGGTGGGGCTGTTGGACAGGTGGGGCTGCTGGACAAGTGGGGCTGCTGGACAGGTGGGGCTTTTGGACAGGTGGGGCTGCTGGACAGGTGGGGCTGCTGGACAGGTGGGGCTACTGGCGCATTTCTAGCAGTTGCTGGCACTGCTAGCACGGTTCTAGCAGCTCCTGGCACTGCTAGGACGGTTCTAGTAGGTCTGGGGCGGCGGGTTCAGGTCTGGGGCAGCTGTTACCTGGTGGGGCGGTTAAAACAGCGGGCTTCAGTTCCTGGGGCGGCCGATTTCTGGTGTGGCGGCGGTTGTCTGCTCGTGGGGCGGCAGGTTGCGGGTGAGGCGACGGCTAACAGACCGGGCGGCGGGTAAGGCAGCGGGTGGGGCCGCGTCTAACGGGTGGGGCGGCGGTTACGACGGTGGGGAACGAGTGGGGCGACGGGTCGTTCGTGCACGGGGCTGCTGCTGTGCGTGCGTGCGACTAACGACGGGGCCGCGGGGCCCGCTAACGAAGGGGCCTCGGGGCCCACGGTCGAAAGGCCAAGGGGCCCGCTAACGAAGGGCCGCGGGGCCTGCTAACGAAAAGCCGCGGGGCCCGGTAACTAACCGCCACGACAGGGGGGGGTCTACGGGTGACGGGAAAAAAAACTAGGAAAAAACTGACCGCGATCGACGAGGGGAAACAAGCGACGGGCGACAGGGGGAGGGGGGGGGGGGTCTACGGGCGACGGGGTCCTAAGGTAAGCGCGCTTCGGGCGGTCTAGGACGGGACGCGACTAGGTGGGCCCATAACTTAGTCGAGTGATTTTTCCTAAGGGGAAAATCTCGCTAGGGTTAACCTAGCTCTATACCATGTCACAATGTAAAATTGACTAAAACAGAAAGTACAAACAAGATATATGCAAAACCTAACCCTAGTGCAAGTACAAAACAACACAAGGGAGAACACCTAGACTAGAACTACGCAAACTATAGAATTATAGTTTAACACTGCGGACAAGCTCTTGGCTCGCGCCGTCCCCTATGTCTTCCTTGGTTTCCCAGTAGCCTCGGCCGACTGGTCCTTTTACCACTCGCCCCTCCACCAGTTCCTAGACTCCCGTGACGTCCAGTTCGACGAGTCAGTGTCCTACTACACCCAGTACCCCTGTCGAGGTCTCTCGGTTCCCCCTCCCCCCCTTTTCCTCGCACACTCTCTTCCCCCTACTCCCGCTCCTCCAGTACCCCCACCCCCCCCTGGTCCTGTTTCGTCAGGTGTGTCTCACGCTAACCCTCTACCCTCGGTCACACGTCAGGTAGCGTCTCCCTCCCCGCAGTCCTCCTCACAGTCCCCTTAGCAGCCTGTGGCACTTCCACGACAGGTTACTGTGGACTCGGTCGGTGTTGAAGCTGGAGGTGCAGCCACTGGCGGTAGACGGTCTGGGGGTGCTCGTTCGAGGGGTGTTGGAGTTGGAGGTGCTGGCGCAGGTGGCACTAGCCCTGGGGGTGCTGGAGCTGGAGGTCCTGGCACTGGAGGTGCTAGTTCGGGGGGTGCTGGAGCTGGAGGTGCTGGCACTAGAGGTGCTAGTTCTGGGGGTGCTGGAGCTGGAGGTGCTGGCACGTGAGGTGCTAGTTCTGGGGGTGCTGGAGTTGGAGGTCCTGGCACTGGGGGTGCTAGGATAGGGGGCGTTGGAGCTGGGGACCCTGGCCCTGTTGGTACCCCTTCCGGGGACACTGGTATTGGGGGTTCTAGTTCCGAGGCGACTGGAGCTGGGGACACTACGTCTGCGGAAACCACTCTGCCTCCCCACCGCCACGACACGTGTTACCAGGCGGCCTGCCAGCGTGCGCACGAGGAGCAGGAGCGGTTGGAGCGGGAGCGGCAGGAGTTGCGGCAGTTGGACCTGCTGGGGCAGCAGCAGCAGCACCAGCAGCCGCCGCCGCCAACGCAGCCGCAGTAGCTCCCTCTGGAGCAGCAGTTGTTCCCGCTCGTGAGTGGCCTCCGGGCCCTTGGTCTTCCCTCCTCTCCTCCTGTCCGCTCTCCGTCTCCTCTTGCGTTTGGTCCTATGTTTTCTCCTTCTAACGCCCGTCCGGCGGTCTGGTCTTCTCCACCTCAGTCTCCTCCTCCTGTTGTCTGTCACTACCGTTCCCGCCCTTGTCCTCCGAGTGCTCGTCCCTCGTCCCCCGTTACTGACCTCCACACTGCCCTCCTTTGTACCTCTCTTCGTTGTTCTCCTCCTCCGGTGTCAGTTCTCCCATCTCCTCCGTCTTCTCTTCCTGTCTCCCCTACTCCTATCTCCGACAACTACCGCGCTGTTCGCCCTGTTGTCTCCCGCGTTCTAGCCACTGGTGTCACTGACCCTCGTTTCTCTCCGTCGTCTGTCTCGGCTCTCACTGCCACTGTCGCTGAATTTGCTGCCGCCAGCCGCCTTGACTACAGCATACGTGTGGTGCCCGCTCTGCCTACCTGTCTTCTGTTCGTCGGGGGTGAGTTTGCCCTTGGCTGTGACGTCCTAGAGGACAGGCACTCTGAGCTGGAGTACCTGGCAGCCGCTTCTCCCACTCTCTGTGCCATGCTGCTTTCCCCTGAGTGAGACCCCGACTCCCTTGACATACCAACTCCTCGCATGTACCGTGAGGCAGTGTCAGGGCCGTGGGCCTCTTGGTGGAAGGCGGCCATGTCAGATTATGTATGCTATATAGGTTTAGGCTGTAGTGGGGTAGCCAATATGGGGTACAACCCCTTCTAGGGTTTGATATTTGTACCCAACTCTTCCATAGTTCATTGATTCCTGCCTATACTTCTGACATGGTTTCAGAGCAGTAGGTCCGTAGGACCGTCTTTTTTTTCGGGCCCACCTACCACTACCCCACGAATATGCCTGTCACTGTACCTAGGACGTGCTGCGCTACGCGCACTGTCTGCGTGCTGCCTGCTGTCTACTGTCTGAGCTGTCTGCTGCTGCTTCGCGCGCAGACCTAATTCTAATGCGCTGCCTCGTCTTTACCCCCGCGGGTCGCCCTCTCCTGCCCGAATCGCGCCTCGACAGCCGCGTCGCGTCCCGCGCACGACCCGCGCAGCCCGCGTCGAGCCCGCGCAGCGCGCGCGCGGCCCGCAGCTGCCCCGCGCAGCCCGCCCCGAGCCCGCGCGACGCGCGCGCGGCCCACACCTGCCCCGCGCGGCCCGCACCGAGCCCGCGCAGCGCGCGCGCGGCCCGCCGCTGTCCCGCGCAGCCCGCCCAGAGCCCGCGCGGCGCGTCCGCGGCCCGCAGCGCGCTGCGCGCCGTCCGCGCAGCCCGCGCCGCGCTCTGCCCGCCAGTGCGCGGCCCTAGGCAGCGGCGCGCGCCACCCTACCGCCGCCACGGCCTCGCCCTGCCGCCGACACGGCCCCGCCCTGCCGCTGACACGACCCGGCCCCGCCCTGCCGCCGACACGGCCCCGCCCTGCCGCTGACTCGACCCGGCCCTACAGCAACTGCCGCGGCCCTGACCTGCCGATGTCGTGGCCCCAGCCCTGCAGCTGACGCGGCCCTTCACTGTAGCCGCTGTTGCGGCCCCGCCGTCGCCGCCGTCGTGCGCTGACCCTGCCGCCGTCCGCCGAGCACCGGCCCTGCCCGCCACTGGTGAGCACCTGCCTTGTTAGCGCGCCGCCACGCCGCCTGCCTGCCTGCCTGCCGGCCTGCCTGCCTGCCTGCCTGCCGGCCTGCTTGCCTGCCTGCCTGCCTGCCGGCCTGCCTGCCTGCCTGCCTGCCTGCCTGCCTGTCGCGCCTGCCCTGCACGCGCTGCTGCTGCTACTACTGCTACTGCTGTTGCTACTGATGGTGGCCAGATGCAGCTCCAGCAACGTCCGCGTGAGTCCCTCACGCCCCAGCAGCTTAGTGAGTGGTACGCTAGTTGGGGTTGTAGGGGTGGCAGCGCTGCTACTGCTGCTACTGCTACTACGGCTGTTACTGCTGCTACTGCTGCTACTACTCCTACTGCTGCTACTGGCGGTGGCCAGATGCAGCTCCAGCGACGTCCGCGTGAGTCCCTCACGCCCCAGCAGCTTAGTGAGTGGTACGCTAGTTGGGGTTGTAGGGGTGGCCGTGCTGCTACTGCTGCTACTGCTGCTACGGCTGTTACTGCTGCTACTGCTGCTACTACTCCTACTGCTGCTACTGGCGGTGGCCTGATGCATCTCCAGCGACGTCCGCGCGAGTCTCGCACGCCCCAGCAGCTTCGTGAGTGGTACGCTCAGAGTAGAGGGTCTCTCAGTACCGTTCGCTGCCCTTACGTCATTCGCACTGGTGCTCGGACTGGTCAGGCTTGCGGGACGCTTAGTCACACACAGTCCCGCTGCTTCGCCTGTCTGAGCGACGCCTGGCGTACCGAGTTTGGCGACGAGGCTGAGCTCCCCGACTGGGTGGAGCTGCTTGGGCAGAGGGTAGATATATTTGCTCTTGACTATGATGCTATTCTCACTGCCATGTATGCATTGCCTACTAGTGCTGACCGTGCCTGTTACCTGTGCGTACCGCCTGACCCAGGTATAGAGCCTGCTGCTCTAGGTGCTGGTGAGGCTGCTGCTCTAGGTGCTAGTGCGTCTCCTGCTCTAGGTGCTGGTGAGGCTGCTGCTCCAGGTGCTGGTGAGTCTGCTCTCTCTGGTACTGCGCCTACTGAGGCCTTGTACACCTTCACACTTGACTCTGGTGCTTCTCGCTCCTTCTTTCGCAACAGCACCACCCTCACGCCGCTCAGTCGGCCGGTTCCAGTCTCCCTGGCAAACCCCTCTGGGGGTCCAGTCCGTGCGACCTCCTCCACTGTCCTCCCTTGTCCTGCTGTCCCGTCCGGCACACTGTCGGGTCTTTACCTCCCCTCGTTCTCTACGAACTTGGTGGCGGGTTCTGCGCTCCAGGACGCGGGTGTTCACCAGTTCACCCCTGCCTACGAGCGTGTGACCCACTGCACGTGTGCTCAGACGGGTCGTCACCTGGCTACCTTCACTCGGCAGCCGGGGTCGGGCCTGTACACACTGACCACTGAGTCCCTTCAGGTAGCTGCGTCTGCGTCTGCGTCAGGTCAGTTGTCGGCCCCCTGCTCGTGTCGCACCTTGTCGCACCAGACCCTCCTTTGGCACCACCGCCTTGGTCACCCCTCGGTGCAGCGCCTTCGCAGCATGCACCGCCGTGTCCTTGTCTCTGGTCTTCCCAGGGTTCTCCCTCCCCTGCCACCCTCGCCTGCTCCTCCCTGTCTTCCCTGTGTCGAGGGGCGGCAGCGCGCCGCTCCTCACTCCTCCTCGTTCCCTCCCACAGAGGCTCCCCTGCAGACTCTCCACCTAGACGTGTGGGGCCCAGCCCGCGTCCGTGGACAGGGCCACGAGCGGTACTTCCTGCTGGTCGTCGACGACTACACGCGTTACACCACGGTCTTCCCCTTGCGCACCAAGGGTGAGGTCCCTGATGTTTTGATCCATTGGATCCGCGCTGCTTGTCTCCAGCTCCGCGAGCGGTTCGGGACGGAGCTTCCCGTTCTTCGTCTACACTCTGACAGAGGTGGTAAGTTTTCCTCCGACCTCTTGGCAGCCTTCTGTGAGGAGCACGGCATCACCCATTCGTTCACGCTTCCGGCCTCTCCGCACCAGAATGGGGTTGCTGAGCGCCGCATTGGCTTGGTCATGGAGGTCGCTCGTACCTCCATGGTCCATGCGGCTGCCCCCAATTTTCTGTGGCCGTTTGCGGTCCGGTACGCCGCGCATCAGCTCAACCTCTGGCCCCGTGTCTCCTTGCCGGAGACCTCGCCCACACTGCTGTGGACCTGGAAGGTTGGCAATGCGTCGCGTTTCTGGGTCTGGGGTTCTCGTGCCTTTGTCCGCGATACCACTGCGGACAAGCTCTCCGCCCGCGCTGTTCCCTGTGTCTTCCTTGGCTTTGTCCCTGACGCGCCTGGTTGGCAGTTTTACCACCCCACCTCGCGCCGTGTCTTCCCCTCTCAGGACGTCACATTTGACGAGTCGGTTCCCTTTTACCGTCTCTTCCCCTACCGCACTGCCCCTTCCCCCCCCCCCGCCGCTCTTTCTCGCTCCAGGTGCTACCCAGGTAGACCCCCTCCCCGCTCCCGGTCCTGCTCCTTCAGGTGTGTCTCAGGTAGACCCTCCTCCCTTGCCTACGCCGGTTGAGGTCACTGGTGACTCAGGTCCTGCTTGGGGTGCTGAGCCTGGGGGTGCTGAGCCTGGGGGTGCGGAGCCTGGGGGTGCGGAGCCTGGGGGTGCTGAGCCTGGGGGTGCGGAGCCTGGGGGTGCTGAGCCTGGGGGCGCTGAGCCTGGGGGTGCGGAGCCTGGGGGTGCGGAGCCTGGGGGTGCTGAGCCTGGGGGTGCGGAGCTTGGGGGTGCGGAGCCTGGGGGTGCGGAGCCTGGAGGTGCTGAGCCTGAGTGTGAGGAGTCTTGGGGTGCTGAGCCTGGGGGTACTGGGTCTGGGGGTGCTGCGCCTGGGGGCACTGAGGAGTCTGGTGAGCAGTCTCCCTGGAGCGGCCGTCTCCGCAGTCGCTCCGTTGGTGCCTCGCCGCTGCACTCTAGTCGTCGACCCCCTCTCTCCCCACAGCAGCTGCGTGAGTGGTACGCTGGCCATCAGGGTCGCGCTGCTGGAGCTAGGGGCCCTACTGCAGGAGGCGCTGGCGCTGGTGACTCTACTACTGGAGTCGTTTCTACTGGAGGTTCTGGAGCTGCTGAGGGTGCTGGCGCTGGAGGTTCTGGAGCTGCTGAGGGTGCTGCTGCCGGAGGTTCTAGAGCTGCTGCGGGTGCTGGCGCTGAGGGTTCTGAGTCTGCTGTTGTGCGGTCTCCTTGGAGTAGCGTCCGCGTGTGCCTCTCACCTCACAGCAGCTGCACGACTGGTACGGTCGCCGTCAGGGTCGTGCTTCTGGAGCTCGGGGCTCTGCCGCTGGAGGTACTTCTGCTGCTGTCACTGGAGCTGGGAGTGGTGCTGGTCCCGGAGGTGCTCGTACTGGAGGTACTGGAGCTGCTGGGGCTGGAGGTGCTGCTGAGCCGGAGGCTACTACTGCTGGCGACCCTGGAGCTAGGGGTGCTGCTGCTGGAGACACTGAGGCTGGAGACCCTGGGACTGGAGGTGCCGGTTCTGGGGGTGCTGCTGCTGGTGGAGCTGGTCCTGGAGGAGCTAGAGCTGAGGGTCCTGGAGTTGTTGGAGGTACTGGAGCTGCTGGTGCTGGTGACACTGCCCAGCCGCGCCAGTTCTTTGCTCCGTCGTCTCAGCCACCGCCTGACTCTGTGCTTCGCCAGGTTCTTAGTCTCCCTTCGTCTACTGGTCTTCCGTTACAGCCTGGCTCACCGCTGCCTGCTCCTTCTCCTTACACTGAGCAGTCAGGGGGTCTTACTGAGCGTCGTGAGCCTGCGTCGCGTCCTGTTTCGCCTGTCCGGTCTGGTCGTTCCGGTCGTAGTGTCCTTCGTTCGCGTCAGCCGGCTGTCACCGGCACTCGCCTTGTCGTCCGTCGTCCTTCCTCTCCTCCGCAGCGTGTTCCCCTGCCTTCCCCTCCTGCGTCTTCTCTGCCTACCGTCCCTGAGCCTGAGTCTGACCGCACCTGTGCTGCTCACTCTACCGTCACACGTCTGCTAGCCACTGTTGTCACTGGCCCGTCGTTTGAGTCTGCTGCTGCGTCTGCCTTGGTCGCTGAGCTGGTTGACTTTGCTGCTGCCTGTCGTCTAGACTACGCCGCTGGTCTTGTTGCTGAGTCTGAGTCTGTCTCTCCTCCGTCCGTCGGGGGTGAGTGTGCTCTTGGCACGGACGTCCTTGTGGACAGGCAGGAGGACCTTGAGTGTCTTGCAGCCGCTGCGCCTCATCTCGTGTCCATGCTGCTTGCCCCTGAGGGAGACCCGGATGCTCCAGACATCCCGACCTCGCACTCTTACGCTGAGGCGATCGCGGGTGAGTACTCCTCTCAGTGGCAGACAGCCATGGATGCAGAGATGGCATCCTGGAAGTCCACAGGCACCTACGTCGACGAGGTTCCCCCTCCCGGGGCGAACATCGTCAGTGGCATGTGGATTTTCAGGGTGAAGCGGCTGCCAGGTTCCCCGCCTGTCTTCAAGGCTCATTACGTTACTCGAGGCTTCAGTCAGCGAGAGGGGGTTGACTTCTTCCAGACCTTCTCCCCCACCCCGAAGATGACCACTCTTCGGGTGCTGCTGCACGTTGCTGCTCAGCGTGACTACGAGCTTCACTCTCTTGACTTCAGCACAGCTTTCTTGCAGGGCAGCCTGCACGAGGAGATCTGGTTGCGCCGCCCGCCTGGCTTCACTGGGTCGTTCCCTCCTGGTACCCAGTGGAGTCTCCGGCGGCCGGTCTATGGTCTCCGCCAGGAGCCGCGTGAGTGGCACGACACACTGAGGACGACACTAGCGGCTCTTGGGTTTGCTCCGTCGACTGCTGACCCGTCGCTGTTTCTTCGCACCGACACTTCGCTGCCGCCGTTCTACATCCTCGTGTACGTCGACGACTTGGTCTTTGCCACTGCTGACACTGAGGCTCTTGCCCTGGTGAAGTCGGAGCTGCAGAAGAGACACACGTGCACAGACCTGGGTGAGCTGCGCAGTTACCTTGGCTTGCAGATCACCCGGGACAGAGCACGCCGCACCATCACCCTGACTCAGTCACACATGGTGCAGCAGGTCCTTCAGCGCTTCGGCTTCACCTGGTCCTCGGCACATGCCACTCCTCTGGCTACAGGTCACTCGCTCTCAGCTCCACCTTCGGACGAGTCCGTAGAGCCGAGTGGTCCTTACCCAGAGCTAGTTGGCTGCCTCATGTACCTGATGACCTGCACTCGTCCTGACCTCGCGTACCCTCTTGGCCTTCTGGCTCGCTACGTGGCTCCTGCTCGGCACCGAAAGGTGCACATGGATGCTGCGAAGAGGGTACTGCGTTACTTGTGCTGTACATCAGGCATGGGGCTCGTGCTTGGAGGGCGGAGTGAGGTTGTCCTCACTCGTCACTCGGACGCTTCTTGGGTTGACGACTAGGCTACTCAGCGGTCGTCACAGGGTTACACCTTCAGCCTTGGCTCTGGTTCAGTTTCTTGGCGTTCTACACGCTCGTCTTCTGTTCTCGGCTCCAGTTGTGAGGCTGAGATCTACGCCACAGCCATGGCTGCACAGGAGTTACGCTGGCTCACCTACCTGCTGACCGACCTGGGAGAGCGGCCTCGTTCTCCTCCAGTGCTGTACGTCGACAACAAGGCCGTCATTGCCTTGTGTCAGGAGCACAGACTGGAGCACAGAACGAAGCACATCGCTCTGCGTTACTTCCTGGCTCGAGAGTTGCAGCAGCGTGGTCAGCTTCGTCTTGCCTACGTGGCCACTCGGGCCAACACTGCTGATATATTCACCAAGGCACTTCCGCCTAGTGATCATCAGCGCTTTTGTACCTTGCTGGGCCTTGTGCCCACGTTTCCTCACTTGCTGTAGACTCTGCTTGTACTATGATCTATGTATATATACCTGCTTGCTTGCTCTGCTAGGTAGAGATCACTGTACTGCTGTTGTTGCATGTATATCTCTGCATGCGAATTGGCCTTGTGGCCCTTTGCTTGTGCTCAGAGTGTGTGGTGACGTTGTGATCCACCCTGAGCTTGCTTTGCCTCTCTTGACTGGTCTTGTGACCCCTTGGTCTCCCCCACTTTGCCTATGGGGGTGTGTCTGATTATGTATGCTATATAGGTTTAGGCTGTAGTGGGGTAGCCAATATGGGGTACAACCCCTTCTAGGGTTTGATATTTGTACCCAACTCTTCCATAGTTCATTGATTCCTGCCTATACTTCTGACAGGCCATGGACTCAGAGTTGGCGTCTTAGAGATCCGCAGCCACGTACGTCGACGCAGTTTCCCCTTTCCGGGCGAACGTAGTCGATGGCATGTGGCTCTTCAACGTGAAGCGGCCGCCTGGATCACCCCCGATGTTCAAGGCGCCCTATGTGGTGAGAGGCTTTAGTCAGCGCGGAGGAGTTGACTTCTTTCAGACCTTCGCTTCGACCCCGAAGATGACTACACTTTGGGTGTTACTACACGTAGCAGCACAGCGTGACTACGAGCTCCACTCCCTCGACTTCTCCACTGCCTTTCTCCAGGGACGACTGCACGAGGAGATCTGGCTGTGCCGTCCTCTCGGTTTTACTGGTACTTTCCCTACTGGGACCCAGTGGAGCCTGGGGCGACCAGTCTACGGTCTCCGCCAGTCGCCCCGTACGTGGCACGACACTCTTCGCTCCACGCTTCGTGACCTAGGGTTTTGCCCTTCCTCTGCTGACCCGTCACTGTTTGTTCGTGCCGACTCCACTCCTTTCTTTATACTGGTCTACGTCGACGACTTGGTCTTTGCTACACCAGACATGACAGCTTTGGCTGAGGTGAAGTTTGAACTGCAGAAGAGACACACGTGCACTGACCTTGGTGAACTGCAGCGCTACCTTGGCCTGTAGATCACCAAGGATAGAGCCGTTCGCACCATCACGTTGACAGAGTCACACATGGTGCAGCAGGTCCTTTAGCGGTTCAGGTTTCAGTTCTCTACCACACAGCACACTCCTCTTGCTGTAGACCTCAGACTCACCGGCCCCTCCCCCGACGAGCCCTTTGAGCCCAGTGGTCCCTACCCAGAGCTTGTTGGCTGCCTCATGTACCTAATGACCTGTACTCGCCTTGAGACCTCGTCTACCCTCTTAGCGTCCTCTCTCGCTTTGTTGTGTCAGAATTACGAACGAGAATGTGAACAGCAGAAAAGGGGTTGCACTAGCAGACAGAGGGGATACAAATAGGAAACCCTAACAGGGCTGTACTCACTACTGAGTACCCCACTGCAGACTAGACAATAATATCATTCTGACACACCCCCATAGGCAAAGTGGGGTATAATCAGCACAACAAGCAACCATAGAGCAAGTTCACAAATTAGCCCTAGTGGCAGACATAGCAGAGGGGCAATGAGGAGGAGGAGGGACTACGAGAGGAGAGGAGTTCGGAGGTGGCAGGTGAAGCTGCTGACACATGGGCAACGGAGCAACTGGCACACTGGCTACCGGAGAAAGGGCCCCGGACTACTGGAGAAACTGGCTCCGCGGCTAGACGAGCGGCTGGAGCAACGGATCCACTGGCGACTGGAGCAACGGGCTCACATGCTACCAAAGCAAGGGCCCTGGACTACTGGAGCAGCAGGCGACACAGCGGCTACCTCCTTCCAACCTCCCCCCATTGCCCCCAAACCCTATTCTCACATTCCCCCCCGGCTAGCGCCACTCCCCAACCTCACCCACTCCATCCCCCCCTCAGCGACAGCTGCAACAATGGGAGAGAGAGGAGGAGGAGGAGGGGTAGCTGGTCACGTGCCCCCACCACCCTCATACCCCCCCTTACCCCCGCCACCCCCATACCCTCCACACGGCTGCACGCGCAGCACGAATTCGAAGGAGGAGGGGGGGGAGGGCGGGCGGCGTCGCGACGTGCAGGGCGCGGGCCGGCTGTGGGGCGCTCGCAACAGGCAGGGCGCGGGCGCCATACGGGTCCTGGAGGGCGGCGCGCGGGTCCCGAGGGGCGGCGCGCGGGTCCAGCGGGGCAGCGCGCGGGTCCAGCAGGGGCAGCGCGCGGGTCCCGCAGGGCGTCGCGCGGGTCCAGCGGGGCAGCGCGCGGGCCCCGCATGACGTCGCCCAGGTCCAGCGGGGGCGGCGCGCGGGTCGCGTAGGGCGTCGCGCGGGTCCAGCGAGGTAGCGCGCGGGTCCTGCAGGGCGTCGCGCGGGTCCAGCGGGAGCGGCGCGCGGGTCCCACGAGGCGGGGCGCAGGTCAGGTGGGGCGACGCGGCGAGCAGAAAACCGCCGCGCGCAACGTCGCGGGCAGAAAACGAGGCACGGCAGGCAGAAAACGTCGCGCGCTCGGGGCGCGCGATAGGCAGGACAACAGCGGAAGCATAGGGTGGGCCCACAGGCCAGGATCGAACGAGCTCTGAAACCATGTCAGAATTACGAACGAGAATGTGAACAGCAGAAGAGGGGTTGCACTAGTAGGCAGAGGGGATACAAACAGGAAACCCTAACAGGGCTGTACTCACTATTCAGTACCCTACTACAGACTAGACAATATAACATTCTGACATGTTGGACCTGGGAGGCACCGTCCTGTTCACTGGACGGCTGCCGTGAGGGTGGCAAAGTACCTGGCGACTACATTAGGCATGGGGCTTGTGCTTGGAGGGACTCGGCCAGTTGAGCTGACTAGCCTCTGTGACTCTTCTTACGCTGACGACATGGAGACTCAACGCTCGACCCAGGGTTACTGTTTCAGTCTGGGAGCTGGGGCTGTGTCGTGGAGGTCCACACGGTCATCGTCGGTGGCTTCATCCAGTGCATAGGCAGAGATCTACGCCGGTGCTATGGCTGCTCAGGAGCTTTGCTGATTGACCTTCTTGCTTGCTAACCTTGGTGAGCGAACTCGCACTGCTCCGACCTTGTTCGCTGACAACAAGGCCATGATTCTCTTATTTCGCGAGCCTCGACTGGAGACCAGGGTGAAGTACATCGACGTTCGGCACTTCCTCCTGCGTGAGCTCCAGCGATGCGGCCAAGTGCGCCTGGACTTTGTGGCCTCAGAGGCCAACACTGCTGAACTCTTCACCAAGGCCTTGGTGCCTGGTAATCACCACCAAATCTGTGTGCAGTTAGGGCTTGTTGAGGCAGGTCCTCGGTTGTTGTAGCCTTGTTGCTTAGTCTGCTTGTTGTACTTTACTAATATATATCCTAGTGAACTCTTGAACTGGCCTTGTGGCCGCTTGCTTGTGCTCGGAATTTGTGTGGTGTCCTTTAGATCCACCCTGAGCTTGCTTTGCTTCTTGCATTGACTGGTCTTGTGACCGTTTGTTCACCCTGCTTGCTTTGATGCCCCTCACTTAGCCTATGGGGGTGTGTCAAATGTTGATATTTGTGATAGGCTGTAGTGAGGTGCTCCTTAGTGAGTACAACTCAGTTAGGGTTTGCTATTTTGTATCACCCACATTCCTAATCTCATCATTCCGTTGCATTCTTACTTTGAGAAGATGGTTCAAAAGACTGTCATGTAGGATGGCCTTTCAAGGGGGGCTCATGGTCGACTACCCTCAGTGGTGATTACAGCAGAGCCAGGTGTTTCCTGAATTCATTCACAGGACTTCTCAGGCGCACCTGTGATGGACTATTTCCACTGCTGATTATAGTAGAGCTTGAGAGTGTAAGTTGCTAAATGTGTGACCTTATTCTAGCCTCTGTAGCATCAGATCATAATCTTCTTTTGTATCATTATTATCCTTCTAATTCACAACCCCCCTATTTTCTTCCCTCTCCAATCCGTTCTCCCACACGTGTATTTTTGCTCCTGTTTGTCCGGATTTTGTTGGCTGCATGCGAGCCACGAAGTACTTGTCAAATTGCATTTGTTATCTCTAGGCTGTAGTGGAGCATACTCTAAGGAGTACAACACTTTAGGGTTAGGTAGCACTTGTTCCCATCCTTACTACCTAGTCCACCATTCCCACGTGCTATTTCTGACATGGTATTCAGAGCGGGTCCATCCTCCATAGGACCGCTCCATTAGGATCCACCGCTATCGTTTAGACCTGCCCGAACTGCTTGAATTGCAGGGTAGCGTGATGAGCGCTTGCTGCGTAGCGCGCGACCCGCATGCTGCCCTACTCACGCTCTGCCCGCACATCCTGCACGCGCCCTGCCTGAGGCCTATGCGCGCCCCTGCCCGCACGCTACATTCGCACTGCTGCTGCTGCCCGCGCACTACGTATCCTGCCTACGCACTGCTTGCACCGCCGGCGCCCTGCCCGCGCACGGCGCACTCTGCCTGCGCACTGCCCGCACGCCGCTGGCCGCGCACGCCGCTGGCGCCGCCAGCACGCTGTCCTTATGGCCCGCCCTGCTCGCGCTCAGCCTGCACAGCTTGCGTGCGGCCCTAAGCGCGCTGCCTGCACGCGCCCTGCACACGATGCAGCAGCTGCTGCTGCTGCTGCCAGCGCCGCTCTACCCCGCTGTGCCCGAGTCGAGCTGCCCTTCCGAGCCGCGCCGCGCTGCCTAGGTGCCCGGCCAACCTGCCTTTACTGCCGCACTACTGCTGCTGTTGCTGCTGCTGCTACTGCTGCTGCTGCTGCTACTGCTACTGCTGCTCCTGGTACTGCTGCTGCTCACGATGGCTACTCTTAATTGTTGTGTGATGCAATCATATGCATTCACGTCTGTCTGCCTCCCATCATATGTTCGTGCGTTGCATGCGTGGTGTGAGCGTGTGCAAGACTTTGTGTTTTGTGCGGTTTGGTTTTTCTGAGTGTGTGTGAATGTTATTTGGCTTGAGCAGATATCTGAAGTGACTCCTCTGCTCAAGAGCTTTCCGACGAACCAAGTATCGCTTCAATCGGAGCACGAACAAGAAAGTTACGAACGTTGGAGTTCGTATGCTTTTGATATTTGGTTGTGGTGACTATGGGAAGTTGTGGGGTTGACTCAATATGGGGTACAGACTTTTGGGGGTTGGGAAATTCGTCTTTTCTACTGTAGTTGCTGCCAAATGGTTGGGAGAAACCAAACCAGGTTGGCAAGTGTGGCCAAGTTGGGTTGAGGTGGATTGTGGAGGTTGGGATAGTGACAAAGGTCAAAGTTGGGTTGCCTATGGGGAAGGGAATTGTGTGGCATGGGGTTTCCTTGGTTGGGGACTCTCTTGAGACCTTCCCTCTCGTCCTCCTCATCCCTCCCACCTGGTTTAGTGCTACTCTAATTCTCTTGTGTGAACTTGTGTGAGACACTTGTTATTGAGTTAAGTTCTTATGGCAGCATACCCCCCTGTGCGCCGAAATTGATAAGTCGAGATTTACTTCACCTCTTGATACGATTCAACTTGGGAATTGTAGCCACGGAGTAGGGCTACAACATATCTGAGGTTGGTGAAGTTTTGACGGTGCACTTTTCGTCGACGGCGCTTCTTGTGAGCGCAACTATTCTGTCCAGAAATAGGGACCAACGATTTTGAGAAATTTAGGCACCTAATCTTCATAGACTCCGTCCTTAGTCTCTAACATTAATGTCCTTGCCATTGCAAATAGGTTTGACTGCTAGCTAGGTATCTCCAGGCGTACCTGCAGAGCATGGCTAGGGAGGACGTTTCATTGATAGAGCACACGTCCAGTACTTGCCTTGCCCCTGAGGATTCAGCTGAGCCTATTCTTCGTACTCAGTGACTCACTCATTGGCTCTTCGTACTAAGCGTGCTGTTCGCAATGCCCGCCCGCCTGAGGAACGAGTCCATTTCGGATAGCTTAAGACGGCGAATGAACTCTATGACGACGTTGTTGCTCGTTACTCCTCCTATACTATTGCCCTAGGCCGTATCATGTTGCCCTACCTCCATCATGAGCTGTCGGATTTCTACACTGATGCGGACCTCATGACCCACCTTCGCTTTAGTGACGCTCGCTACCGTGCCGCTCTCAAGCCAGCCTTTCTCGCTGCTAACCCGCCTCCGATGTACATCACTCTCTACTACCTCGTTACCCGCCCCCCTAACTCCCTCCCCGCCATTAGGGATCACTTCCTTGCCCTTGACCCTACCAAGAACACCCTTGCGTTGCTGGAGAAGCATTTCCTCGAGGCCGAGACCAGTTCTGTCGTTGTTGCTGCCTCACGTGGCACTCACTGCTCCCCCTTCTTTGAGGGGTGTTCTCCCTCCCTTCTCACGCCCTCCATGGCTACTGCTGCTACTGTTGACTTCCTTCATGCTGAGGAGGTCGGTGCTGCGTCTGCTCCTAGTGGGAGGTGCTGCAGCGGCAAGGGAAAGGGGGGTAAGGGTGGTGGGGGGTGGGGACTGGAGGGGGTGGTGGCGGGGATGGTGGTGGTGGGGGGGGGGTGTGGAGGCGGTGGTGGTGGCAAGGGTGGAGGTGGTGGTGGCAGGAGTGGAGGTGGCACGGGTGGTGGAGGTGGTGGAGGGCGGAGGAGGTTCGGGTGGCGTTCAGGGTGGATCTGGCAGGGGCGGAGGCTATGGGGCGGCGACGGGTGGTGCAGCTCGTGGCAACAGAGGCACTGGGGGTTGGACAGCAGCAGCAACCACGCTAGTGGGAGACACGAACCCCTCAGGTGCTTCGTGAGTGGGTGGTCCAACATGGCTCCACAAGGGCGAATGTTCGTTGCACGTACATCAGGCTCACCGGTCCCAGGACTGCCGTCTCGAGGATGCCTGGCGCACCGAGTACGGAGATGAGCAGGGTATCCCCAACTAGCTAGAATTGCTGGGGAAAGGGGTGGATGTGTTTGCTCTTAACTTTGACAAGATCAATGCTGGAATCTATGCTATGTATGCTGGTTCTGCTAGTGTTGAGGGTGAATGTTACTGGTGTGTGCCGCGCGCTGTTGGTGTAGAGGCGTCTGCTCTAGGTGCTTGTGAGTCTGCTGCCGTAGGTATTTATTCTGCTGAGGCCTTGCACACCTTCTCAGTCGCGTCTGGATGCTTCTCTTGCGATTGCACTACAGTCATACCGCTCACGGCACCTGTCTCAATCTCTCTGACTGACCCCTGTGGGGGCCCAGTCGTTGCACGAGCCTCCACTATCCTCCCTTGCCCGGCAATCCCCTCCTGTTCTCTCTCACGTCCCCGCATCTGCTCGTTCTCTAAGAACTTGGTGAGTAACGCTGTCCTCCAGGACGAGTTCGTCAGTACCTTTACTCCTTGAGGTGAGCGTGTGGCGATCTGTTCGGACTCACGCACTTGCGAGAACCTCGCCACGTTCACTCGGAGGCCTGGGTCGAGCCTGTACACACTGACCACTTATTCTATATAGGTGGTTGCGTCTGCTCAGGTGGCTGTGTCTGCACATGTAGCTTCGTCTTGTTCGTGTCCGCTACTCTTGCACCAGACTCTCCTCAGGCACCACCGTCTTGGTCACCCCTCCCTGCCGCGCCTACGTGGCATGCACTCGTGTCTTTGGCCTCCCTAGATCCCTGCCCCCGCTCCCACGCTCGCTTGCACCACCGTGCCTTCCTTGCGTCGAGGGGCGGCAGCGCGCCGCTCGTCACTCTTCCTCGTTTCCGCTGACCACTGCTCCTTTGCAGACTACCCACATGGACGTGTGGGGCCCAACCTGCGTCCATGGACAGGACCAGGAGCGTTACTTTCTGCAGGTTGTTGATTATCATACGCAGGTCTGGGGCGCGCTCTCCCTTGTCCATGATACCACCGCGGGCAAGCTCTCTCCTCGCACTCTCCGCTGCGTCTTCCTTGGCTTCCCCACCGATGCCCCGCCCTGGAAGTTTTACCACACTGGGACGATTCGGTCTGCTTCTACCGTCTCCACCCGCACGCGTCTTTTCCACTCTCCCCGCCGCCCTCTTCCTGGTCCCAGATGTGTTGCTCAGCCATCTCCTCTGGCGTCCTCTCTTCTTGACGTTCCTAACCTTAAGTCCGACCTTGCTTATGCTGCTCGTCCTACTGTCACTCATCTCCTCGCTACTGTTGCACTTGCCCTAGTCAATGAGCTAGTTGAATTTGTTGTTACCCGTCGTCTCGACTACATCGCGAGTCTTGTTCCTGAGTCTGGGTCTGTCTGTCCTCTGTCCATAGGGGGTGAGCTTGCCCTTGGCTGAGACGTTCTTGAGGACAGACAGTTTGAGCTCGAGTGTCTCGCGGCTGTTTTACCCTGTTTCGCGTCCATGTTGTTTTGCCTTGAGGTAGACCCGGATGCACTGGACATCCCCACCCCGCGCTCTTACGCAGAGGTGATCACGGATGAGTAGACCTCTTAGTGGGAGACAGCCATAGACGCAAAGATGGCTTCCAGGAAATCCACAGGAACCTACGTCGACGAGGTTTGCCCTCCTAGGGCGAACATAGTCGATGTCAAGTGGATTTTCAGAGTCAAGCGGCCGCCGGGATCTCCTCCTGCCTTCAAGGCGCATTACGTTGCTCGAGGCTCCAGTCAGCGACAAGGGGTCGACTTCTTTCAGACCTTCACCCACACCCCGAAGATGACCACTCTTCGGGTATTACTGCGTGTTGCAGCACAGCGTGACTACGAGCTGCACTCCCTTGACTTCTCCACAACTTTCTTGCGAGGCAGCCTTCACGAGGAGATCTGGTTGCGCCGCCCACCTGGCTTCACTAGGTCGTTTCCAATGGGTACCCAATGGAGCCTCCGGTGGCCGGCCTACGGTCTCCGCCAGGCACCCCGCGAGTGGCACGACACTTGCGGCTCTTGGGTTTGCTCCTTCGACTGCTGACCCGTCGCTGTTTCTGAACATTGACCCTACACTGCCGTCGTACTACATCCTCGTGTACGTCGACGACTTGGTCTTTGCTACGGCTGACACTGAGGCGCTGACCCTTGTGAAGGCGGAGCTACAGAAGAGACACACCTGCACTGACCTGGGTGAGGCGCGAAACTATCTTGGCTTGCAGATCACCCGGGACAGAGCACGGTGCATCATCACTTTAACTCAGTCACACATGGTGCACCAGATCCTTCAACGCTTCGGCTTTCAGTTCTCCTTGCAACAGCGCACTTCTCTACCTACAGGTCACCTGATCTCAGCTCCCCCTTCAGACGAGTCCGTAGAGCCGAGTGGCCCATATCCTGAGCTTGTGAGCTGCCTCATGTACCTGATGACGTGCACACGACCTGACCTCGCGTACCCTCTCAGCATCCTTGCTCAATTCGTCGCGCCCGAGCGACACAGGAAGGAGCACTGGACAGCTGTGTCAGAAGTATGCATTTATGTGCTTTAGGCTGTAGTGGGGCACTCCTTATGGGGTACAGCCCAATTAGGTTTTGCTATACAAACTCTATACTGCTGTTGTTCTAGTCATTCTTTATTCCTACTTTCTGACATGGTTTCTCAGCAGGTTCCCTAATGGGAACGTTTTTTTTAGGGCCCACCATGATTTTTTTTTCCTGCCCTGCCCGAAGCGCGCCTCGCGCCTGCCTCACCTGCGCTGTCGCGCGCCCTGCCCTACTGCCGCCCGTAGCGGCCCTGCCCTCCCGGCCCGTCGCGGCCCTGCCCTAACGGCCCGCCGCCGCCCTGACCTAGCCGCCCGTCGCGGCTGTTAGAGACTAGGGAAGGAGTCTATGAAGATTATGGGTCTAAATATCACAAAATCGTTGGTCTCAATTTCTGGACAGAATCGTCGCGCTCACAAGAAACGCTGTCGACAAAAAACGCACTGTCAAAACTTCACCAAACTCAGATATGTTGTAGCTCTACTCCGTGGCTACAATACCCAAGTTGAATCGTACAAAAAGGTGAAGTATTTCTTGAGTTATCAATTTCGGCGCACTAGGGGGTATGCTGCCATAGAATCTTAACTCAATCACAATTGTCTCACAATTACCACACAAGGAAGTAAGAGTAGCAATTAACCAGGTGGGAGGGAAGAGGAGGACGAGAGGGAAGGTCCCCAAGGAGTCCCCAACCAAGGAAACCCCATAAGCACACCAAATCCCTTCCCTATAGGAACCCCACTTTTACTTTTGTCACTTTCCAACCCATGCCATCCACCTTGCCCAACTTGGCCACACTTGCCAACCTAGTTGTGCACCTCCCAACCACTTGGCAGCATCTACAGTGATGTTGACGAATTTCCTAACCCCCAAAAGTCTATACCCCTTATGGAGTCAACCCCACAACTTCCCATAGTCACCACAACCAAATATCAAAAGCATACGAACTTCCAACGTTCGTAACTTTCTTGTTCGTGCTCCGATTGAAGCGATACTTGGTTCGTCGGAAAGCTCTTGAGCAAAGGAGTCACTTCAGATATCTGCTCAAGCCAAATAACATTCACACATACTCAGAAAAACCAAACCACATCAAACACAAATTCTTGCACACGCTCACACCACGCATGCAACGCACGAACATGTGATGGGAGGCAAACAGACGTGAATGCAAGTGATAGCATCACATAACAGCGGCCCTTCCTTATCGCCGCCCGTCGCGGCCTGACCTAGCCGCCCGTCGCGGCCCTGCCTTGCCGCCACCCGTTCGGCCCTGCCCTCAGCCACTCGTCGCGGCCCTGCTCTACCGCCGCCCCGTCACGGCCTTGCCCGGCAGCCGCCTTGTTGCGGCCCTTGCCCTGCTGCCGCCCCGTCGCGGCCCTGCTCTACCGCCGCCCTGCCCTGCTGCCGCCCTGTCGCGGCCCTGCTCTACCGCCACCTCGTCGCGGCCTTGCCCTACAACCGCCCCGTTGCGGCCCTCACCTAACCGCCAGTCGCGGCCCTGCCCTGCACCCGCCCCTGGTAAGCGCCCGCCCTGCTAAGCGCGCCGCTGCGCCCGCCTGCCTGCCGCGCCGCGCCGCTCAGCCGAGCCGCACCGCCCAGCAGAGCCGCGCCGCCCTGCCGAGCCACGCCGCCCTGCCGAGCCACTCCGCCCTGCCGAGCCGCACCGCCCTGCCCTACTGCTACTGCTGCTGCTACTGCCGCCATGGCTAGCGCTATTGTTCTTACCTTCGATGTTGAGGGTCGTGTGGTCGATTTCGACGTTTGGGTAGATGACCTGCAGCTGTATCTTCAGTGCGACTCTAGGGACGGAGTCTCGCCTTTCGATCACACATCCGGCGCCTCTGTTGCACCTGCTGCCGATGCTGACGGTACGGTTCGCTCACAGTGGACTACTCGTGACGCTGTTGCTCACCTTGCTGTTCGTAGTCACCTGCCGTCTGCTGAGCGTGCGCACTTTGGCCAGTACAAGACGGCTACGTCTTTGTGTGACGTTGTCGTCGCACGCTACTCCTCCCCTGCCACTGCTGCCCTCAGCCGCCTCATGCTGCCGTACTTGTTCCCTGACCTGGCCGCTTTTGCCACAGTCGCTGACTTCATCACTCACCTCCGCACTAGTGACACCCGCTACCGCGATGCGCTTCCCTCCGAGTTTCGCACCAAGAACCACCCCCCCATGTACATCACCCTCTTCTACCTAGTCACCCGTCTCCCTGACTCTCTTCGCTCAGTCAGGGACCACTTTCTCTCCCTCTGCCCCACCGAGCTCACTGTCGACCTGCTCGAGGAGCGCCTCACACCAGCTGAGACCAGCATAGTCGCTGTAGGAGCTTCTCGTGGCGACCCTCACGCCCCTTTCTTTGAGGGTGTTCCCCCGTTCCCCTTTTGCCCTCTGTTGCTTCTTGTGAGAGTACGACGGCTTATGCCAGCTATTCTTGCTTGCCTTTACTTTATCATGCTATTTCTAGCATAGGATAATTATATGCATGCATGAATTGCTTGATTTCCTAGACTAGGTGCTTTCCTATATTTTATTATAGTTATAGCACCGAGCTAGGTTGCGTGCACCGAATTCTGGCTTTTCGGTTGCCACCGAATTGCCTTCTACCGAATTCGGGAAGGATCTGTTCGGGACGCTTCGCGACCTGCGGAACCTTCGCGTAACACCTGGTTACGGGGCCTTGTGTCGAGCCTATATATAGCCTCGTGTTGTACCCAGGTGATCATTCAATTCAAATCATCTTTTCTGAGCTCGATCCTAGATCATCCCACTTGGTAATCAGAGCCTGTTTTCACGCGAAGTTTTTCGACCGCCAAAACCTAGCTTTTAAAACCGCGGGGGCGACGACGAAAAGCGCCGATTTCGGGTACGTAAACCAGTTCCGCGCTATTTTCTAAACGTCCCCCTCGAACCGGTTTTCGAACACTCCTCAGCTCCAGTGGCGAAAAAGTTGGAATTTCGACAGTCGGATCGATTCGAATCTCAACGGCCCTGGGAATTTTGACCAAAAGGTTGGAATTTGGAGCGTCGGATCGAATTTCTTCTCAACGGCCGCGATCGGACGCGAATTTCGACTAAGGGAGAACTACGCGACCTACAGAATCAGCGCTCGTCATTTCTACAGTTGATTCGACTCACAATAAGATGACCAGCGCCTAGAATTCAATTAGTTTCGTCGCAAATCTTCCTGTAAATCGCCAAATGGAGGAAAATGGTGATAATTCCGTACGAAAAATTACGGAGTTACACACCGGCCTGGACCAGACGCGAGCGGCACTCCAGCGAATAGAGGAGCTTCTCGCGAACCAGTCGGCACCCGCCATAGCAGCAGCGAACGCAGCGGCGAATGCAGCAGCGACGTCAGCAGCAGCAGCGGCGACACCGACACTTAACCCAGCAGCAGCGGCAACGTCTACAGTGAATCTTGAGGCGGCACGTCTGAGGCTACCAGAGACGTTCAATCCGAATGCGAGAGACACTGACGTTCGTCGATTCATTGCGACTCTCGAAATTTACTTCGAGGCCGTTGGCTGTACGACCCCGACACACGATGCAATGCGGATTCGGCTCGCAGCGACACTCTTACGAGGCCCAGCGCTCGAGTGGATTTACAATAGCAACGAGGTCTGAGGCGAGGGGTCATGGAAGCAGTTTCGGGAAGCTTTAATTCAACGTTTCGAACCAATCAACTCCAGCTACATGGCGCGGCAGCAGATTCATCGGCATAAACAGTTCGGCAGTGTAACACAGTACACGCAGCAGATGGAGAGCCTCTTCAGCCGAATTACCGACCTGACCGAAGGGGAAAAAATCCAAGCGTATACTGAGGGGCTAAAAATGGAAGTCCGCCAACAGGTGATTGCCGCGAACTACAACAACTACCGCGACATGGTGTGTGCAGCAGAGAGATTCGATGCGCTGATGCGATGTGAACCCGAGACACGACGCTACGTGCCGAACCGATCATTTGGCACGAAGCGATCGGCACCACCCACGACCGCCGACCCGATGGATATCGACAAGATCGACGCGAAGCAGCGGCCGACAAAATATGAGAAGTGCGAATTTTGCGGCGCAGCAGGACATCGATTCTTGGCGTGTTGGAAAATGAAGAAGGCACGAGCGGAGCTGCAGGGCAACAACAGTGCGACATCCACGATGGCGAAAAAAGGAGGACATGATGGCGCGAATTTAAAACGCCACGACCGGCCAGCAACAGGGGAAATCGCAGAGACAAATGGAGGCTCCGCGAAACAAGACTCTGCACCGACCGGGAAACTCCAGCCGAACACCCCCGAGAGTAAGAATATTCCCTCTCGAGGTTTTCAAGCCTTTAAAAAATTCAGGGGAGATTTCAAGGCCAAGAAAAAGCCTTTAGACATTATTCAGGTACCTGAGAAGTTGGGCAAACCACTCCGGAGCGTTGAAAAGGGTCGTGCGTTCCAAGGAGTTCATATTCTCTCCCCGCAGCACAGTGTTAAGGCTCCCAATTGCCCACAGGTGAAGCCTACACAGCTTCAAAGGCTTAGGGAAAGGTTCCAGGCCAAGACGAAGCTGAATCGGCCTCGGATAAAACCTTCTAACCCTGCTCAGTTGGAAACTGATATCGATTCAGCAGCTTCGAGCGCAGGACCGAGGGATGATCTATTCGACGTACCCTACGATCCTATAAGTGAGACCATCTACGGTTACTCGGAGCGGCAACAACCACTACTTCTCGAGGTGATCTGCAACGGGTGACGCCTCCAGGCACTGGTGGACAGCGGTGCGTCTCACTCAGTGTGCGACCGCGGGACGTTGGAGAAAATTGGAGAATCTTCAGAGGAGACCAAGTTCACGGCAACGATGGTGGACGGTACGAAACTCCCCATCCTCAGCGAAGCATCACTGCAGCTGCACATAGGGGCGCTGAGGTGGAAGCCGATATTGCCGATCACGAACATCAAAGGTTTAGATTTCATCTTGGGGCGAGATTTCCTGAAGCGGTTCAACCCCGAGATCGACTGGGTCAATAGGAAGGCGTGCATCTACAACAACGGGAAACGAGTGGAGCTGAGAAGCTGGACGGATACAGGGAGCGTTCCTGAAACGACACTGGCACGGTTTGAACGGACAGTGAACGAGAGTAACACGGGATACCTAGCACTGGTTATGGAAGCAGCAGAGGAGGAGAAGCCGAGTTCGGAGCTACCTGCAGCAGTGAAGGAGGTCTTGGAGCAGTACAAGGATTGTCAAACATTATATGTTTATATTGTGTAGGCTATAGTGGGTTTAGCCTTAGGGGGTACAGCTTTGTTAGGGTTTCCTACTTGTATCCCCCTCCTACCTAGTTTCATCCATTCTCGTTCTATTCTAGATTCTAACATGGTATCACGAGCCTAGGTTGCTACCTAGGACCGCTTTCTACTATGGGCCCACTATTCTGCTAGAAGCGCCCTCGTGCGTCCTACCTTACGTGCGCCCTCGTGCGCCTTTCTCTGCTAGTGCGCCTTCGTGCGCCCTCGTGCGCCCTCGTGCGACTTTCTCTGCTAGTGCGCCTTCGTGCGCCTTCGTGCGCCCTCGTGCGCCCTTGTGCGCCTTCGTGCGCCCTCGTGCGCCCTCGTGCGCCCTCGTGCGCCCTCGTGCGCCCTCGAGCGCCCTCGTGCGCCCTCGAGCCGCCCCTGCAGGTCCGTCAGGCCCCCGAGCCGCCTCTGCAGACCCGTCAGGCCCCCCTCGAGCCGCCTCTGCAGGCCCGTCAGGCCCGAGAGCCGCCCCTGCAGACTCGTCAGGCCCGCGTGCAGCCTCTGCCCGACCGCGCGCCGCCCCTGCAGGCTCTCGCCGCCCGCCGCGTCGCCCTGCCCGCGGCGTCGCCGCCTGCCCGCGGCGTCGTCACCTGCCCGCGACGTAGCCCCTGCCCGCGGCGTCGTCGCCTGCCCGCGGCGTCGTCGCCTGCCCGCGGCGTCGTCGCCTGCCTGCGGCGTCGTCGCCTACCCGCGACGCAGCCCCTGCCCGCGACGTCGTCGCCTGCCCGCGGCGTCGTAGCCTGCCCGCGGCGTCGTCGCCTGCCCGCGGCGTCGTCACCTGCTCGCCGCGTCGCCCTGCCCGCGGCGTCGCCACCTGCTCGCGGCGTCGCCCTGCTCGCGGCGTCGTCACCTGCTCGCCGCGTCGCCCTGCCCGCCGCGTCGCCCTGCTCGCGGCGTCGTCACCTGCTCGCCGCGTCGCCCTGCCCGCGGCGTCGTCACCTGCCCGCCACGTCGCCCTGCCCGCGGCGTCGCCACCTGCCCGCCGCGTCGCCCTGCTCGCCGCGTCGCCCTGACCTAATCCACGCCTGGCCTCTGGAGCAGCCGCCCCTGCAGCAGCCGCCCCTGGCCACTGGAGCAGCCGCCACTGCAGGAGCCGCCCCTCGCCCCTGGAGCAGCCGCCCCTGCAGCAGCCGCCCCTGGCCCCTGGAGCAACCACCGCTGCAGCAGCCGCCCCTGGCCCCTGGAGCAGCCGCCACTGCAGCAGCCGCCCCTGGCACCTGGAGCAGCTGCCGTCGCGGCCCGGCCTCGCCCTGCAGCAGCTGCCGCGGAGCTCCCTGCTGCGGCCCGGCCCCGCCCTGCAGTTGTTGCGGCCCCGCTGTCGCCACCGTCTTGCGCCTGCCGCGCCGACCACTGGTGAGCATTGCCCTGCCAGCACTGCTACCGCTGCTACTGCTGCTACTGCCTTTTCTACTCCCACTGCTACTGCTCCTGCTGTTACTGCTGTTACTGCCGCTACTGCTGCTACTGCTGCTTCTGGCGTGGCCAGATGCAGCTCCAGGGCCGTGCGCGTGAGTCCCTCACGCCCCAGCAGCTTCGTGAGTGGTACGCTAGTTGGGGCTGTCGGGGTGGCCGTAGTGGTAGTCGCTCTGGAGTGGGTCGGTCGGGAGCTTCTGGTAGTGGACAGGTGCAGCTGCCGTGTCCTCTTTCGCCCCAGCAGCTTCGTGCGTGGTACGCTAGTTGGGGCTGTCGGGGTGGCCGTAGTGGTAGTCGCTCTGGAGTGGGTCGGTCGGGAGCTTCTGGTAGTGGACAGGTGCAACTGCCGTGTCCTCTTTCGCCCCAGCAGCTTCGTGAGTGGTACGCCAGTTGGGGCTGTCGGGGTGGCCGTAGTGGTAGTCGCTCTGGAGTGCGTCGTTTGGGAGCTTCTGGTAGTGGACAGGTGCAGCTGCCGTGTCCTGTGAGTGAGGCTGCCGCTCTAGGTGCTAGTGCGTCTGCTGCTCTAGGTGCTAGTGAGTCTGCGCCCCCTGGTACTGAGTCGACTGAGGCACTGCACACCTTCACTCTGGACTCAGGTGCTTCTCGCTGTTTCTTTCGTGACCGCACTGCCCTTGAGCCGCTTGCTCGGCCAGTTGCTGTCTCCCTCGCTGACCCCTCTGGGGGTCCGGTCATTGCGACCTCCTCCACTGTCCTTCCTTGTCCTGCGGTTCCGTCGGGCACACTGTCAGGTCTCCACCTCCCCTCGTTCTCTACGAACTTGGTGGCGGGTTGTGCGCTCCAGGACGGGGGTGTTCACCAGTTCACCCCTGCCTACGAGCGCGTGACACACTGCACGTGTGCTCGGACGGGCCGTCACCTGGCTACCTTCACTCGGCAGCCGGGGTCGGACCTGTACACACTGACCACTGAGTCCCCTCAGGTAGCTGCGTCTGCGTCTGCGTCAGGTCAGCTGTCGGCCCCCTGCTCGTGTCGCTCTCTGGCGCACGAGACCATCCTCTGGCACCACCGACTTGGTCACCCGTCCGTGCAGCGCCTTCGTGCCATGCACAAACGGTACCTTGTCTCTGGTCTTCCCAGGGTTCTCCCTCCCCTCCCACCCTCGCCTGCTCCTCCCTGTCTTCCCTGTGTCGAGGGGCGGCAGCGCGCCGCTCCTCACTCCTCCTCGTTTCCCCCGACGACTGCTCCCTTGCAGACGCTCCACATGGACGTGTGGGGCCCAGCCCGCGTCCGTGGTCAGGGTCAGGAGAGGTACTTCCTGATAGTTGTTGACGACTACTCGCGCTACACCACGGTCTTCCCCTTGCGCACCAAGGGTGAGGTCCCTGATGTTTTGATCCCTTGGATCAGCGCTTCTCGTCTCCAGCTCAGCGAGCGTTTCCACTCGGACTTTCCTGTCCTGCGCTTGCACTCTGACAGAGGCGGTGAGTTCTCCTCTGACCTCTTGGCAGCCTACTGTGCGGAGCACGGCATCCGCCAGTCGTTCACGCTTCCGGCCTCTCCACAGCAGAATGGGGTTGCTGAGCGCCGTATTGGCTTGGTCATGGAGGTCGCTCGTACCTCCTTGATCCATGCGGCTGCCCCCCACTTTCTGTGGCCGTTTGCAGTCCGATACGCTGCGCATCAGCTCAACCTCTGGCCCCGTGTCTCCGTTCCGGAGACTTCGCCGACACTGCGTTGGACAGGAGAGGTTGGCGATGCGTCACGCTTTCGGGTCTGGGGATCTCGAGCCTTTGTTCGCGATACGTCCGCGGACAAGCTCTCCTCCCGCGCTGTTCCTTGTGTCTTCCTTGGCTTTGTCCCGGACGCGTCTGGTTGGCAGTTTTACCACCCCACCTCGCGCCGTGTCCTGCCTTCTCAGGACGTCACTTTCGACGAGTCCGTCCCCTACTACCGCCTCTTCCCCTACCGCACTGCCCCGCTTCCCCCCCCGCCTCTCTTCCTCGCGCCAGGTGCTGCTGTGGTAGACCCCCTCCCCCCTCAGGGTGCCGCTCCCTCAGGTGTGTCCCAGGTAGACCCGGTTGAGCCTGTCGAGGCAACTGTCGACTCTCGTCCTGCTAGGGGTGCTGAGCCTGAAGGTGCTAAGCCTGAGCGTGCGGAGCCTGGGGGTGCGGAGCCTGGGGGTGCGGAGCCTGGGGTTGCGGAGTCTGGGGGTGCTGAGCCTGGGGGTGCTGAGCCTGGGGGTGCGGAGCCTGCGGGTGCTGAGTTTGGGGGTGCTGAGTCTGGAGGTACTGAGCCTGGGAGTGCTACACCTGGAGGAGCTCTCTCCTCACAGCAGCTGCGTGAGTGGTACTTACAGTATTGCAGCCTCAGGAGAGGTGCTTCTGGAGCCAGGAGTACTGCTGGAGCTGGTGCTAGTGCTTCCCCTCCTAGGCGGGAGCTGCCCTCTCCCCAGCGGCTCCGAGAGTGGTACGCACGGCGCTGCAGTCTTCGGAGTGGCGCTCCTAGTGTCGCGGACCCAGCTGCTGGAGGTTCTGCTGCTGGCGGTGCTTCTGGCGCTGCTGGAGGTACTGCTGGTGCTGGAGCTGCTGGTGCTGCTGACGCTGCTGGAGGTGCTGCTGGTGCTGGTGGTACTGCTGGTGCTGCTGGAGCTGCTGGAGGTGCTGCTGGTGCTTGGGCTGCTGGAGCTGCTGGAGGTGCTGCTTCTTCTGGAGGTGCTGCTGGTGCTGCGGACCCTGGAGTTGGAGCTGCTGCTGGTGCTGAGGACCCGGGCGTTGGAGCTGCTGCTGGTGCTGCGGACCCGAGCGTTGGAGTTGCTGCTGGTGCTGCGGACCCTGGAGTTGGAGCTGCTGCTGGTGCTGAGGACCCTGGAGGTGGAGCTGCTGCTGGTGCTGAGGACCCTGGCGCTGGTGTCTCTGCTGGTTCTGGAGACGCTGCGCGGCCGCGGCCGTACTTCGTTCCGCTCCTTCAGCAGGTTCTTGGTCAGCCTCCTCCTCCTTGTCCTCCTCCCTCCTTAGAGTGTCCTCCGTCTGTCCAGTCGCAGTCACAGTTACCGTCTGCCTCCCCTCTCCCTGGTCCTTCTCCTTACACTGGTCCGACTGGAGGTCTTACGGAGCGTCGTGAGCCTGAGTCTCGTCCTGCGTCGCCTGAGTCTCGTCGAGCGTCGCCTGTTCGTGCTGCTCACACTGGTCGTCGTGTCCCGCGTCAGCGTCCTCCTGCTGTCCCAGGCACTCACCAGATGGCGCTTCGTCCTTCCACTGCTCCCCAGCGTGTCCCTCTCCCGTCTCCTCCTGCGTCCTCTCTTCCTGCTCTTGCTGACCCTGAGTCTGACTCCCTTCGTGCTGCCAGTCCTACTGTCACGCGTCTCCTGGCTACTGTTGTCACTGACCCTTCCTTTGAGTCCACTGCTGCGTCTGCCTTAGTTGCCGAGCTTGTCGACTTTGCTGCCACTTGTCGTCTAGACTACGCCGCTAGCCTAGTTGCTGAGTCTGAGTCTGTCTGTCCTCCGTCCGTCGGGGGTGAGTGTGCTCTTGGCACGGACGTCCTTGAGGACAGGCAGGAGGAGTTTGAGTGCTTTGCCGCTGCTTTACCTCATCTCGTGTCCATGCTAGTTGCCCCTGAGGGAGACCCGGATGCACCAGACATCCCGACTCCGCGCTCTTACGCAGAGGCGATAGAGGGTCCCTACTCCTCTCAGTGGCAGACAGCCATGGACGCAGAGATGGCTTCCTGGAAGTCCACAGGCACCTACGTCGACGAGGTTCCCCCACCTGGGGCGAACATCGTCAGTGGCATGTGGATTTTCAGGGTGAAGCGGCCGCCGGGTTCTCCGCCTGTCTTCAAGGCGCGTTACGTTGCACGAGGCTTCAGTCAGCGAGAGGGAGTTGACTTCTTCCAGACCTTCTCCCCGACCCCGAAGATGACCACTCTTCGGGTTCTGCTGCACGTCGCCGCTCAGCGTGACTACGAGCTCCACTCTCTTGACTTCAGCACTGCTTTCCTACAGGGCAGCCTGCACGAGGAGATCTGGCTGCGCCGCCCACCTGGCTTCACTGGGTCGTTCCCTCCTGGTACCCAATGGAGCCTCCGGCGGCCAGTCTACGGTCTCCGACAGGCGCCACGTGAGTGGCACGACACACTGAGGACTACACTTGCGGCTCTTGGGTTCGCTCCTTCTACTGCTGACCCGTCGCTGTTTCTACGCACCGACACCTCGCTGCTGCCGTTCTACATCCTCGTGTACGTCGACGACTTGGTCTTTGCCACTGCAGACACTGCGGCACTCGCCCACGTGAAGTCGGAGCTGCAGAAGAGACACACGTGCACAGACCTGGGTGAACTGACAAGCTATCTTGGCTTGCGGATCACCCGGGACAGAGCACGGCGCACCATCACCTTGACTCAGTCACACATGGTGCAGCAGGTCCTTCAGCGCTTCCGCTTCACGTACTCCTCGCCTCAGCCCACTCCTCTGCCTACCGGTCACTCGCTCTCAGCTCTGCCTTCGGATGAGTCCGTAGAGCCGAGTGGCCCGTATCCAGAGCTTGTGGGCTGCCTCATGTACCTGATGACCTGCACTCGACCTGACCTTGCATACCCTCTTAGCATCCTTGCACGCTATGTCGCTCCTGGCCGTCATCGGAAGGAGCACATGGATGCCGCTAAGAGGGTGTTGCGCTACTTGTGCAGTACGTCGGGCATGGGGCTAGTGCTTGGAGGACGAGACCGAGTTGTACTCACTGGGCACTCAGACGCGTCTTGGGCTGACGACCAGGCTACTCAGCGGTCGTCTCAGGGTTACACCTTCAGCCTTGGCTCTGGTTCAGTTTCTTGGCGTTCTACACGCTCGTCTTCTGTTCTCAGCTCCAGTTGTGAGGCTGAGATCTACGCCACAGCCATGGCTGCACAGGAGTTACGCTGGCTCACCTACCTGCTGACCGACTTGGGAGAGCGGCCTCGTTCTCCTCCAGTGCTGTACGTCGACAACAAGGCTGCCATTGCCTTGTGTGAGGAGCACAAACTGGAGCACAGAACGAAGCATATCGCTCTGCGCTACTTCCTTGCTCGAGAGCTGCAGCAGCGCGGTCAGCTTCGTCTGCGTTACGTGGCCACTCGGGCCAACACTGCTGATGTGTTCACCAAGGCGCTTCAGCCTTGTGACCATCAGCGCTTCTGTACTGTTCTAGGCCTCGTGCCTACTGGGCCTCACTTGCTTACTTTTTGACTCTGCTTGTACTGTGATCTCTATATATATACCTGCTTGTTTACTCTTGCTAGGTTGTGATCACTGTATCTCTTGTTATACTATCAACCTGCATGTGAACTGGTCTTGTGACCACTTGCTTGTGCTCAGAATTTGTGTGGTTTCCTTGAGATCCACCCTGAGCTTGCTTTGCTTTGCTTTGACTGGTCTTGTGACCATCTGGTTGTCTCCCACTTAGCCTATGGGGGTGTGTCAAACATTATATGTTTATATTGTGTAGGCTATAGTGGGTTTAGCCTTAGGGGGTACAGCTTTGTTAGGGTTTCCTACTTGTATCCCCCTCCTACCTAGTTTCATCCATTCTCGTTCTATTCTAGATTCTAACAAGGATATAATGCCCAACGACCTACCCACAGGCGTACCTCCAGCACGCACCCACGAGCACGAGATCGTGGAAGAACCAGGTGCGAAACCCGTCTCACGTGCACCATACCGACTGAGTCCGACCGAACTGACAGACATGAAGAAACAGATAGAGTATCTACTGAACAGACAACTGATCCGCCCATCCACCTCTCCCTACGGTGCACCAGTTCTCTTCACTCCAAAACCAGATGGCAGTTTACGGATGTGCATCGACTACCGCGCACTGAACAAACAGACAGTCAAAAACAAATATCCCATGCCGCGCATAGACGACCTACTCGATCAACTGCGTGGAGCAACAATATTCTCGAAGCTGGACCTACGATCGGGTTACAGGCAGATCAAGATGGCAGACAACTCGGTCCACAAGACGGCGTTCCGTACCAGATACGGCTCCTACGAATACTTGGTGATGCCGTTCGGACTCTGCAACGCACCAGCAACGTTCCAGGCGGAAATGAACCATATTCTACGGCCCCTGCTGGACGAGTGCGTAGTGGTGTACCTGGACGACATTCTTATCTACTCCAAGAATATGAAGGAGCACGTGGAGCATCTACGGAAGGTCTTCGAGATCCTGCGGAAGAACAAGTTCTACGTGAAGCCGTCGAAGAGCGACTTCGCCCTGAAGAAGGTGCAGTTTCTCGGGCACATGGTGAGTGCCGAGGGCGTACACGTGGACCCGCGGAAAAACGAAGCCGTTAAGAAGTGGAAATTACCGGAGAACCTGAAGGAGTTGCAGCAGTTCCTAGGCTTCGCCAAATACTACAACGGGTTTGTGCCGCAGTACGCTAAGATAGCAGCGCCACTGACCGACCTACTGAAAAAGGATACGCCCTACAAATGGGATACTCCTCATCAGCAAGCCATGGAGAAGCTACAGACAGCACTGACCACAGCGCCAGTACTCATCCTACCGGACCCAGACAAGGACTACGTGGTGGAAGCAGACGCTAGTGACCAAGCAGTCGGAGCAGTACTGATGCAAGATCACGGACGCGGTTTGCAGCCCATCGCCTACCTCAGTAAGAAGCTACACGGAGCAGAACTGAATTACCCCATCCATGACAAGGAAGCCTTAGCAATAGTCATAGCCTTCAAGGCGTGGAGGTGTTACCTAGAGGGAGCCAAGACTACAGTATACACTGACCACTGCAGTCTCAAATACCTGAAGTCGCAGCCGACGCTCTCTCGACGACAAGTGCGGTGGGTGGACTTCCTAGAAACTCACTTCCACTACGACATCGTCTACAAGCCCGGGCTACACAACAAGGCAGACGCATTGAGCCGCCCCGAACATGTAGCGGGCATCCAGCTCGACGGGATGAACCCTCTGCTCAAGGGTCTATTCCAACATGGGTACTCCGTGGACGCAAAAATCGCTACAGCACAGACCAAGAAGTTGTTACAGTGGGAGAAAGACTTAGCTGTAAGGAAAGGTTCAGGAAAGATTTGGGTACCAAATTACGCCCCGCTACGGCAGATCCTATTGGAGGAGTTTCACGACGCACCTTACGCGGGACATTTCAGGAGCAACAAGTCGTTAGCAGGGATAGCGAAGTATTACTACTGGCCCGGGATGGCAGCAGACGTGCAGCAGTTCGTCACCTCTTGCGACACGTGCCAGCGGATGAAGAGCAGCAAGCAGAAAAAAGCAGGGTTACTTCAGCCTCTACCCGTACCGGAGCAGCCATGGCAGGTCATTAGCCTCGACTTCATCACAGGACTTCCTTCGACCTCACGGGGGCACGATTCCATCCTCGTAGTGATCGATAAGTTCTCCAAAATGGGTCACTTCATACCGACCAACGCCACAGCTACAGCTGAAGCAACTGCTCGCCTCTTCTTCGACCGCATCATCACCATCCACGGCATCCCCGCTACACTCATCTCGCTTTTGTGGTCCATTTCTCGTGGAGGCACAGGTGACACCAGTAACATTCCGCTTGCGCTTACCTACTACTTGGAAGCTTCACAACGCTTTCCATGTCCAGTTACTGAAAC
Source organism: Closterium sp. Naga37s-1 (assembly GCA_947471745.1). Taxonomy (NCBI): domain Eukaryota; kingdom Viridiplantae; phylum Streptophyta; class Zygnematophyceae; order Desmidiales; family Closteriaceae; genus Closterium; species Closterium sp. Naga37s-1. Next base: position 3,263,091 of record CANJKZ010000804.1, read on the forward strand.
CCTACAAGGACCCCAACCTACTGTTCCAGGGACGGCAGCTACCGCCACCACCACCTGTACTCATACAGGATGAACCAGAATACGAGATTGAGCGCGTTCTCACTCATCGGCGCCGCGGCGGCAAGGCCCTCGAGTTCCTGATACGCTGGAAGGGATACGACCCCACTGAGGACAGTTGGGTTGCAGAAGCTGATATGGGCAACGCACGCCGTGCTCTCAAGGACTATCTTGTCAAGCAGGGTGTATCTCATGCCACCCAGCTTTGAGGGGGGGACGTGTGAGAGTACGACGGCTTATGCCAGCTATTCTTGCTTGCCTTTACTTTATCATGCTATTTCTAGCATAGGATAATTATATGCATGCATGAATTGCTTGATTTCCTAGGCTAGGTGCTTTCCTATATTTTATTATAGTTATAGCACCGAGCTAGGTTGCGTGCACCGAATTCTGGCTTTCGGTTGCCACCGAATTGCCTTCTACCGAATTCGGGAAGGATCTGTTCGGGACGCTTCGCGACCCGTGGAACCTTCGCGTAACACCTGGTTACGGGGCCTTGTGTCGAGCCTATATATAGCCTCGTGTTGTACCCAGGTGATCATTCAATTCAAACTCTCTTTTCTGAGCTCGATCCTAGATCCTCACACTTCTGCTGCTGCTGTTGACCTCGTTGGCACCGAGGAGGTCGAGGCTGCGTCTGCTCCTAGTGGGAGGCGCCGCAGCAGCAAGGGCAAGGGGGGCAAGGGTGGTGGAGGGGACAGCGGGGGCGGCGGTGGTGGTGGTGGAGGAGGCGGAGGGGGTGGGGGTGGAGGTGGGGGTGGTGGCGGGAGTGGGGGCGTCGGTGGCGGCGGTGGAGGAGGGGGCGGCAGCGGCAGCGGCAGTGGGGGTGGCGGTGGCGGTGGTGCTGGTCGGGGTTGAGCCACGCAGCGTGGGGGCTTTGGCGGTAGCCAGCGATAGCAGCAGCCGCGCTCCCGTGAGGCCCCATCGCCCCAGCAGCTTCGTGAGTGGTACGCTGGGCGTGGGAGGTCTTGGGGTGCTGGTCCCTATGCTTATGTTCTTAGCACCGGGGAGCGTCGTGGGGAGACGTGCGGGCTGCCACACGCGACGTAGCGCTGTTTTGGACGTCTGTCTGACTCCTGGCGCGCACTGTTTCCTGACGCCACTGAGCTCCCTCGCGGGGCTGATCTGCTTAAGTCTGGTGTTGCTAACTTTGATCTTGATTACGATGCTATCCTTGCTGCCATGTATGCTGTAACTATTAGTGCTGAAGGTGACTGTTACCTGTGTGTGCCGCCCGACCCAGGTATAGAGGCTGCTGCTCTAGGTGCTAGTGACTCTGCTGCTCCAGGTGCTAGTGAGTCTGCTCTCTCTGGTTCTGCGCCTGCTGAGGCCTTGCACACCTTCACGCTTGACTCAGGTGCTTCCCGCTCCTTTCGCGACAGCACCACACTCACGCCGCTCACTCAGCCGGTTGCAGTCTCCCTGGCAGACCCCTCTGGAGGCCCACTCCTTGCGCACTCCTCTACAGTTTTGCCATGTCCGGCGGTCCCGTCTGGCTCACTGTCGGGTCTTCACCTCCCCTCGTTCTCTACGAACTTGGTGAGTGGAGCTGACCTCCAGGACGTGTGGGTTGACCAGTTCACTCCTGGAGGTCAGTGGGTGACCCACTGTACGTGTACTCAGACGGGCCGCCACCTAACCACAATATTCCCCTTGCACCGCAAGGGTGAGGTCACTGAAGTGCTGATCGCCTGGATCCGCGCTGCCCGTCGCCAGCTCAACGAGATTTTGGCTCGGACCTTCCTGTTCTGCGTCTGCACTGCCACAGAGGTTGAGAGTTTTCCTCCGACCTTCTGCAGGTCTTCTGTCGTACGGAGGGCATCCGCCAGACGTTCACGCTTCCGGCCTCCCCACAGCAAAATGGGATTGCTGAGCGCCGCATTGGCATTGTCATGGACGTCGCTCGTACGTCCATGATCCATGCGGCTGCTCCCCATTTTCTGTGACCGTTCGTGGTTCAGTACGCTGCGCATCAGCTCAACCTCCAGCCCCGTGTCTCCATTCCCGAGACCACACTTGCTCTGCGGTGTACGGGGAAGGTTGGCGATGCGTCTGCGTTCCGTGTCTGGGGATCTCGAGCTTTTGTCCGCGATTCTTCCGCGGACAAGCTGTCCTCCCGTGCTGTTCCCTGCGTCTTCCTTGGCTTCCCCCCTAACGCGCCTGGCTGGCAGTTTTACCACCCCACCTCGCGTCGTGTTCTGTCCTCTCAGGACGTCATGTTTGACGAGTCGGTTCCTTACTATCGTCTCTTCCCCTACCGCACTGCCACTCTCCCCCCCCCGCCGCTCTTCCTAGCACCAGGTCCTCCCCCAGTAGACCCCCTCCCCCCTCAGGGTCCTGCCCCCTCAGGTGTGTCCCAGGTAGACCCTGTCGAGCCTGTCGAGGTAGCTGTAGACTCAGGTGTTGCTGGGGGTGCTGAGCCTGCGGGTGCGGGACCTGGGGGTGCTGAGCCTGAGCGTGCAGAGCCTGGGGGTGCTAAGCCTGGGGTTGCTGAGTCTGAGGGTGCGGAGCCTGGGGGTGCTGAGCCTTGGGTTGCTAAGTCTGAGGGTGTGGAGCCTTGGGGTGCTGAGCTTGAGCGTGCGGAGCCTGGGGGTGCTGAGCCTGAGCGTGCTGAGCCTGGTGGTACTTTGTCCTCTGGAGGTCCTATAGGTGTCTTGTCACGGCGGGAGCCACTCTCTCCACCGCAGCTACGCGAGTGGTTTGCTCGGCGCTGGAGCCGTGCTGCTGGAGCTGGGGGGGCCTACGGCTGGAGGTGCTGCTGGAGCTGGAGGTACTGCTGCTGCTGGAGCTGCTGGAGGTACTGGAGCCGCTGGTCTCGGAGGTGCTCGTATTGGAGGTACTGGAGCTGCTAGGGCTGGTTGTGCTGCAGGAGTTGGAGCTGAAGGCGCTGGAGCTGTTACTGCTAGAGGTGCTACTGGAGCTGGAGCTGCTAGAGGTGCTGGATCTAGTGGTGCTGCAGGAGTTGGAGCTGGAGGCGCTGGAGCTGTTCCTGCTAGAGGTGCTGCTGGAGCTGGAGCTGCTGCTGGTGCTGGAGCTAGTGGTGCTGCAGGAGTTGGAGCTCGAGACCCTGGAGCTGGGGGTACTGGTGTTGTCTCTACTGGTTCTGTTGGCGCTGCACGGCCGCGGCCGTACTTCGTTCCACTCCTTCAGCAGGTTCTTGGTTTCCCGCCTTCTATTGGTCCTACTCCTCCCTTACTGTGTCCACCGCATGTCCAGTCGCAGTCGCAGTTACAGCCAGCCTCCCCAATGCCTGGTCCTTCTCCTTACACTGGGCCGACTGGAGGTCTTGCGGAGCGTCGTGAGCCTGAGTCTCGTCCTTCGTTGCCTGTTTGCGCTGGTCGTCGTGTTCCGCGTCTGCGTCCTCCTCCTGTCCCCAGCACGCACCAGATGGCACTTCGTCCTTCCTCTATTCCACTTCGTGTCCCTCTGCCGTCTCCTCCTGCGTCCTCCCGTACTGACGGTCCGGACCCGGAGTCTGACTCCCTTCGTGTTGCTAGTTCTACTGTCACACGTCTCTTTGCCACTGTTGTTACCGACCCTTCGTTTGAGTCTACTATTGCGTCTGCCCTTGTTGCTGAGCTGGTTGACTTTGCTGCCGCCTGTCGCCTAGACTACGCCGCTAGTCCTGTTGCTGAGTCTGAGTCTGTCTGTCCTCCGTCCGTCGGGGGTGAGTGTGCTCTTGGCACGGAAGTCCTTGAGGACAGGCAGTAGGACTTGGTGTGCTTTGCAGCTGCTGTACCTCACCTCGTGTCCATGCTGATTGCACCTGAGGGAGACCCGGATGCACCAGACATCCCGACCCCGCGCTCTTACGCAGTGGCAATAGAGGGTCCCTACTCCTCTCAGTGGCAGACAGCCATGGACGCAGAGATGGCATTGTGGAAGACCATAGGCACTTACGTCTACGAGGTTCCCCCTTCTGGGGCAAACATCATCAGTGGCATGTGGATCTTCAGGGTGAAGCGGCCGCCGGGTTCTCCGCCTGTCTTCAAGGCGTGTTTCGTTGCACGAGGCTTCAGTCAGCGACAGGGAGTTGACTTCTTCCAGACCTTCTCCCCTACCTAGAAGATGACCACTCTTCAGGTTCTGCTGCACGTCGCCACTCAGCGTGACAACGAGCTTCACTCTCTTGACTTCAGCACTGCTTTTCTAGAGGGTAGCCCGCACGAGGAGATCTGGCTGCACCGCCCACCTGGCTTCACTGGGTCGTTTTCTGCAGGTACCCAGTGGAGCCTCCGACGGCCAGTCTACGGTCTCCGCCAGGCGCCTCGCGAGTGGCACGACACACTGAGGACGACTCTTGCGGCTCTTGGGTTTGCACCTTCCACTGCTGACCCGTCGCTGTTTCTGCGCACCGACACTTCGCTGCCGCTGTTCTACATCCTCGTGTACGTCGACGACTTGGACTTAACCACTGCTGATACTGATGGACTGGCCCACGTGAAGTCAGAGCTGCAGAAGAGACACACGTGCACAGACCTGGGTGAGCTGCGCAACTATCTTGGCTTGCAGATCACCCGGGACAGAGCACGGCGCACCATTACTTTGACTCAGTCACACATGGTGCAATAGGTCCTTCAGCGCTTCGGCTTCACTTGGTCCTCGCCACAGTCCACTCCTCTGCCTACCGGTCACTCGTTCTCAGCTCTGCCTTCGGATGAGTCCGTAGAGCCGAGTGGCCCGTATCCAGAGCTTGTGGGCTGCCTCATGTACCTGATGACCTGCACTCGACCTGACCTTGCTTACCCTCTTAGCATCCTGGCACGCTACGTTGCGTCCGGGAGACACCGATCAGAGCACTGGAAGGCCGATAAGAGGGTGATGCGCTACTTGTGCAGTACGTCGGGCATGGGGCTCGTGCTTGGAGGATGGGCTCGAGTTGTCCTCGCTGGTCACGCAGACGCTTCTTGGGTTGACGACTTGGCTACGCAGCAGTCGTCACAGGGTTACACTTTCAGCCTTGGCTCCGGTTCTGTTTCGCGGCGGTCTACCCGCTCGTCTTTTGTTCTCAGCTCCAGCTGTGAGGCTGAGATCTACGTAGGGGCCATGGCTGCACAGGAGTTACGCTGACTCACCTACGTGCTGACCGACTTGAGAGAGGCGTCTCGTTCTCCTCCAGTTCTGTACGTCGACAACAAGGCCATGATTGCCTTGTGTCAGGAGCACAGACTGGAGCACAGAACGAAGCACATCGCTCTGCGCTACTTCCTTGCTCCAGAGTTGTAGCAGCGTGGTCTGCTTCGTCTTGTTTACGTGGCCTCTCAGGCCAACACTGCTGATATCTTCATCAAGGCACTTCAGCCTTGCGATCATCAGCGTTTCTGTACTGATCTAGGCATTGGGCCTACTTGGCCTCACTTGCTCACCCTTTGACTTTTCTTTTACTGTGATCTATATACTTATACCTCCATGCTTACACTTGCTAGGTAGTGATCACTGTACTGTTGTTGTTACATATATACCTCTGTATGTGAACTGGCCTTGTGGCCATTTGCTTGTGCTCGGACTGCGTGGTGACGTTGTGATCCACCTCGAGCTTGACCTTGCTTCGTTCTCTTGCTTGTCCCTCAGTTTGCCTATGGGGGTGTGTAAGAATTATGCATTTATGTGCTATAGGCTGTAATGGGGCACTCTTTATGTGGTACAACCCAATTAGGTTTTGCTATACAAACAGTGTACTACTGTTGTTCTAGTCATTCTTCATTCCTACTTTCTGACAAGTTGCGCAAAAGGCACTGCGTTACTTGTGCTGTACATCGGGCATGGGGCTCGTTCTTGGAGGATGTGGTTCAGTGGTACTCACAGGACACTCCAACGCTTCTTGGGCCGACAATCAGGAAACTGAGCGGTCGTCACAGGGTTTCTCTTCAGTCTCGGCTCTGATTCTGTCTCATGAAGGTCCACTCGTTCGTCTTCTGTACTTAGTTCTAGCTGTGAGGCCGAGATCTACGTTGGGGCCATGGCTGCACTGGATTTACGCTGGTTGATCTACCTGCTGACCAACTTCGGTGAGCGGCCTCGTTCTCCTCCAGTTCTGTACGTCAACAACAAGGCCATGATTGCCTTGTGTCAGTAGCACAGACTGGAGCACAGAACGAAACACATTGCTCTGCGTTACTTTCTGGCTTTAGAGTTGCAGCAGCGTGGTCAGCTGCGCCTTGCTTACGTGGCCTCTCAGGCAAACACTGCTGATGTCTTAACCACGGCTCTTGTGTCTGGTGATCATAAGACTTTTGGCACTGCATTAGGCCTTGTACCTACTCTACCTCACCTGCTGGTTGCTTGACTTGTACTGTGATCTATATATTTATATACCTGCATGCTTGTTCTTGCTAGGTTGTGATCACTGCACTGCCTTTGCTTTTATAACTCTGCATGTGAATTGGCCTTGTGGCCGCTTGCTGGTGTTCAGTCTGCATAGTGATCCACCATGAGCTTTGCTTTGCTTTGTTCTCTTGCTTGACTGGTCTTGTGACTGTCCGTTCTGTTTACTATCCCCAACTTTGCCTATGGGGTGTGTCAAATTGCAATTGTTATCTCTAGGTTGTAGTGGGGCATATTCAGGCCCTCATATTCGTTTTTGGCCTGTCTGATTCGTCAGACTAGTATACGGTTTTAGTCTGAAACTCTCAGAGTTGGTATAAAAAAATGTTGAAATTTCATAGTGTCTAAAAGAAAAATTATGAACATTCAAAATCATGTATTCAATGTTCAGCAGAAATATATTCAATGTTTCATTCATCTAATACCGAAACATGCTAGACTAAAGGGATTTCGGGAAAACATTCCCCGACGGCGAATTTGCAATGTCAGCCGCGAATCTTGTGTCAGGGCGAATCTTGTGGGTGATTGGGCGAATCTTGTCTCAGTGCGAATCTTGTGGTGATAGGGCAAATCTTGTGGTGATTGGGCGATTTTTTGTGTCACGTCGACTCTTGTTGTGTGAAAGGGTGAATTTGCAATGTCAGATGCGAAGCTTTTGTGTTTGGGCGAAATTGGTGTCAGGGCGATTTTGCTATGATTGGGCGAGAATTTTGTGCTGTTAGGCGCGGATTTGCTGTGTCAAGGTGATTTTGCATTGACAGTGCGAATCTCCTCTGACCCGTGAAGTCCGAATCACCAGTCAAGAACGTGTTTGTACTCTGAATGATCAGAGTCAGTGCCCTAGATATCAGACTTTTAAGTCTGATTCAGAGTCCGTTCAGACTTTTTTGTGTACCTAGTCTGAAGTCTAAGAATTTTTTGTGTACCTTGTCTGATTTTCTAGAGTTTTTTTTTTTTTTGAGTTGTCTGAAATTTCAGCCTAATTTTATTAGTGCAGGCTAGGCCTCAGACTTGTATCGGGAGTGCACTCTGAAACCAGTAAAACAGGAGTTTTCGCCAGCCTGGATGAAAGGTTATCAGAGAGAAACTCCCTCGAAATTTCCTCTCGATACACCCACATGTGTACGGGCCAGCAACAATTTCCTCCGGAGAAAACTGCTCGAGTAGGGGCACCATAATACACTACTTCTTTGGTGCTATCACGAGTGTCAAATTCATTGGGGGCTTATAATAACCTGTAAATTATAAAACTATATAGCAAATTGCACATGGCCAAAACGATTTTAGCGAATCGCACATGGCGAAAAGCAAATTTGTTCAAACGAAAACCTTGTCACATATGAGTCTCATACTTCAGCAGAAGCGCACATCATTTCCCCTTGCCAAACCGAGTCAAAATTACGAAGCTACCACTTTAGGAGAAAAAATTCCGCACACATTCGTTGTAAACTGTTGAAAACTCTTGCTGCTTCCAGCGTGCCCACCACAGAGAAGTGCCGAGCAGGGCTGTCGATTCAAGAGCATATGGCCTTAATGCCCTGAAGATTAAGGTCTGACTTTGCCCCAAAGTCCAGATTCTCAGGGTTGATTTTTTGTACAGCCCGGAATGATAACGGGAGTGGGCTGGGCCTTCGCCTGATTCTTACAAGGGCCTCTTGGAGGGTTTTCCTGAACCCCCGCGGAAGTTTCCTGCCTTACCCGGAAACCTTCACAACTCCTACCCCCCCCCCCCCCCCCCCCCCCAACACCCTCTCTCTTCCCGTTTTTCCCTGTCTGGTCTTATGACCGTGAAAATGCTAGATTACGACGTGGACTGGGCAGGTGTGTACCAGATCTTCGACGGGGAGAAGCGCCGCAAGCCTGCCACTTAGCTATTAGTGTTGAGAAAGTAGATAGGTAGCTAGCAGTTCTAAATTTTCTCTGCCTTATTGGTTTTCGTTATGTAGAGTTTGCCCTGATTGTTGTAGTGTAGCCCTGAATTTAAGTTTTTAGTTTGGTGCTTTCCCGGACGCTTAAAGGCTCGGAAAAGGACACTTCCCGGAGATTTCAGGGCTGAAATACGGGCACCTCAGACTCTCAAGTGTTGGCCTGGAACCAATCGACAGCCCCGGTGCCGAGCGATATCGTGCCTGCTGCCAGGTCAGCTGATTGTGAGTTTGCCACACTTGGCACTTGCAAGAGGCCATTATCTGATGCCGACACCTCGACCCTAACTGCTCAGTGTTCCTAACTTTTGAAAAATGACCAATCAGAGTGCCCCATTTCTGGCCGAAGTGCCAGACCAAAAATCACGGGCGTGAAACCAAATATTCCCGAGCGGGCCACCGCACAGTTGCGTAGGTATGCTGTAATCAGCTTCAATGCTATTATAACTATGCTTTTACAAAACTGCTAAAATTTGAAGGTAACTCTGACAATTCAGACAAAAAAAATTGTGTTTGTCTGGATTTTCAGACTAAAATTTTGAGGCTCCTCTAACAGACATGTGAAGAAACGAGGAATGAATGCACTAGGAAACAGGTGGGTACAAGTAGGAAAAACCTAAAAGTGTTGTACCCTATATTGTCTACCCCACTACAGCCTACACAGACTATAGCATATAAATCTGACACACCCTCATAGGCAAAGTGGGGGAGAACAAGGGGTCACAAGACCAGTCAAGCAAAGCAAAGCAAGCTCAGGGTGGATCACAACGTCACCACACATTCCGAGCACAAGTTCAAGGCCACAAGGCCAGTTCACATGCAAGATCTTATATAAGGGTAAACAAGCAAGTGCAGGTATAGATAGATCACAGTACAAGCAAGGTCAAGAAGTGAGCAAGTGAGGCCAAGTAGGCACAAGACCTAGCATCGTACAACAGCGCTGATGATCACAAGGCGGAAGTGCCTTGGTAAAGATATCAACAGTGTTGGCCTCAGAGGCCACGTAAGCAAGGCACAGCTGACCACGCTGCTGCAGCTCACGAACAAGGAAGTAGCGAAGAGCAATGTGCTTAGTTCTGTGCTCCCGACACAAGGCCAGCATGGTCTTGTTGTCTACGTACAGAACTGGAGGAGAACGAGGCGGCTCTCCTAGGTCAGTCAGCAGGTAGGTGAGCCAGCGTAGCTCCTGTGCAGCCATGGCCCCCGCGTAGATCTCAGCCTCACAGCTGGAGCCGAGAACAGAAGACGAGCGGGTAGACCGCCACGAAACAGAGCCGGAACCAAGGCTGAAGGTGTAACCCTGTGACGACCGCTGCGTAGCCTGGTCGTCAGCCCAAGAAGCGTCTGCGTAACCTTTGAGGACCACTGAACGCCGCCCTCCAAGCACTAGCCCCATGCCCGACGTACTGCACAAGTAGCGCAACACCCTCTTCGCTGCAGCCATGTGCTCTGGTCGGTGTCTCCCAGGAGCAACATAGCGTGCCAAGATGCTAAGAGGGTATGCAAGGTCAGGTCGAGTGCAGGTCATCAGGTACATGAGGCAGCCAACAAGCTCTGGGTACGGGCCACTCGACTCTACGGACTCATCCGAAGGCAGAGCTGAGAGCGAGTGGCGAGTAGACAGAGGAGTGGCCTGAGGCGAGGAGTACGTGAAGTCGAAGCGCTGAAGGACCTGCTGCACCATGTGTGACTGAGTCAGGGTAATAGTGCGCTGTGCTCTGTCCCGGGTGATCTGCAAGCCAAGGTAGCTGCGCAGTTCACCCAGGTCTGTGCACGTGTGTCTCTTCTGCAGCTCGGACTTCACGTGGGCGAGTCCAGCAGTGTCAGCAGTGGCAAAGACCAAGTCGTCGACGTTCACGAGGATGTAGAACGGCGGCAGAGAGGTGTCGGTGCGCAGAAACAGAGACGGGTCGGCAGTAGAAGGAGCAAACCCAAGAGCCGCAAGTGTAGTCCTCAGTGTGTCGTGCCACTCACGGGGCGCCTGGCGGAGACCGTAGACTGGCCGCCGGAGGCTCCACTGGGTACCAGGAGGAAACGACCCAGTGAAGCCAGGTGGGCAACGCAGCCAGATCTCCTCGTGCAGGCTGCCCTGCAAGAAAGCTGTGCTGAAGTCAAGAGAGTGAAGCTCGTAGTCGCGCTGAGCGGCTATGTGCAGCAGTACCCGAAGAGTGGTCATCTTCGGGGTGGGAGAGAAGGTCTGAAAGTAGTCAACTCCTTGCCGCTAACTGAAGCCTCGAGCCACGTAACGCGCCTTGAAGACAGGCGGAGAACCCGACGGCCGCTTCACCCTGAAAATCCACATGCCACTGACGATGTTCGCCCCAGGTGGGGGAACCTCGTCGACGTAGGTGCCTGTGGACATCCAGGAAGCCATCTCTGCGTCCATGGCTGACTGCCACTGTGAGGAGTAGGGACCCTCGATCGCCTCAGCGTACGATCGAGGAGTCGGGATGTCTGGTGCATCCGGGTCTCCCTCAGGGGCAATCAGCATGGACACGAGATGAGGCAAAGCAGCAGCAAAACACTGGAACTCCTCATGCTTGTCCTCAAGGACGTCCGTGCTAAGAGCACACTCACCCCCGACGGACGGAGGACAAACAGACTCAGACTCAGCAACAAGACTAGCAGCGTAGTCTAGACGACAGTGAGCAGCAAAATCGACAAGCTCAACAACTAAGGCAGACGCAGCAGTGGACTCAAAGGAAGGGTCAGTGAGAACAGTAGCCAGGAGACGCGTGACAGTAGGACTGGCAGCACGAAGAGAGTCAGACTCCGGGTCCGCAAGAGCAGGAAGAGAGGACTCTGGAGGAGACGGCAAAGGGACACGCTGCAGAGCAGTGGAAGGACGCAGTGCCATCTGGTGCGTGCCCGGGACCGCAGGAGGACGCTGACGCGGAACACGACGACTAGCGCGAGCAGCACGAACAGGCGACGTAGGACGAGACACAGGCGCACGACGCTCAGCAAGACCTCCAGTAGGACCAGTGTAGGGAGAAGGAGCAGGCAGCGGTGAGGCAGGCTGTAACTGTGACTGCGACTGGACAGGCTGTGGACACTCTAAGGGAGGAGGACCAGTAGAAGGCGGGAGACCAAGAACCTGCTCAAGGAGCGGAACGAAGTACGGCCGCGGCCGCGCAGCGCCTCCAGAAACAGCAGGGACAGCACCAGTACCCCCAGCGGCAGCACCAGCACCAGCAGTACCTCCAGCTCCAGCAACGCCAACTCCAGCACCCTCAGAAGCACCAGCGCCAGCAGCACCAGCACCCCCAGCAGCACCAGCACCAGCACCAGCACCAACACCCCCAGCAGCACCAGCAGCTCCAGTGCCTCCAGCAGCACCAGCAGCACCTCCAGCAGGACCAACTCCAGTAGCCCCAGCGGCACCCCCAGTCCCAGCAGCTCCAGTACCGCCAGTACGAGCACCTCCAGGACCAGTGGCTCCAGCACCTCCAGCGCCGACGGCAGGGTCAGCAGCAACAGCAGCACCTCCAGCTCCAGCAGCACGGCTCCAGCGCCTCGCAAACCACTCGCGCAGCTCCTGTGGAGAGGGTAGCTCCCGCCTAGACAAAGCACCCGAAGGACTCCCAGACCCAGCACCCCCAGGCTCCGCACCCCCAGGCTCAGCACCCCCAGGCTCCGCACTCCCAGGCTCAGCACCCCCAGGCTCAGCACCCCCAGACTCAGCACCCCCAGGCTCAGCACCCCGAGACCCCGCACCCGCAGGCTCAGTACCCCTAGCAGCACCAGAGTCAACAGCTACCTCGACAGGCTCGACTGCGTCTACTTGGGACACACCTGACGGGGCAGGACCCTGAGGGGGGAGAGGGTCTACCGGGGGGGGACCTGGCGCGAGGAAGAGGGGCGGCGGGGGAAGGGGCGCAGTGCGGTAGGGGAAGAGATGGTAGTAAGGAACCGACTCGTCAAAGGTGACGTCCTGGGAGGACAGAACACGGCGCGAGGTGGGGTGGTAAAACTGCCAACCAGGCGCGTCAGGGGGGAAGCCAAGGAAGACGCAGGGAACAGCACGGGGGGACAGCTTGTCCGCAGACAAGTCGCGGACAAACGCCCGAGATCCCCAGACACGGTACGCAGACGCATCGCCAACCTTCCCCGTCCACCGCAAGGTGGGGGAGGTCTCTGGCAAGGAGACCCGGGGCTGAAGGTTGATCTGATGCGCCGCGTACCGAACCGCAAACGGCCACAGAAAATGGGGAGCAGCCGCATGGATCATGGACGTACGAGCGACGTCCATGACCATGCCAATGCGGCGCTCATCAATCCCATTTTGCTGTGGAGAGGCCGGAAGCGTGAACGTCTGGCGGATGCCCTGTGCACGACAGAAGGCTCCCAGGAGGGCAGAGGAAAACTCCCCGCCTCTGTCAGAGTGCAGACGCAGAACAGGAAAGTCCGAGCCGAAACTCTCCCGGAGCTGGAGACGAGCTGCGCGGATCCAGTCGATCAACACCCCAGTGACGTCACCCTTGCTACGCAAGGGGATCACCGTGGTGTAACGCGAGTAGTCGTCAACCACCAACAGGAAGTAACGCTCGTGACCCTGGCCACGGACGCGGGAGGGGCCCCACACGTCCATGTGAAGAGTCTGCAGCGGAGCCTCTGTCGGAGGAAACTCAGAGGAGTGAGGAGCGGCGCGCTGCCGCCCCTCGACGCAGGGAACGCAGGTAGGGGCAGGCCCCGGAGGAAGAGGAGGGAGGGACCGGGGGAGACCAGAGACAAGGTAACGGGAGGCCATGCCTCGGAGACGAGGCAAGGAGGGGTGACCAAGGCGGTGGTGCCAGAGGAGAGTCTGGTGGGACAGGAGACGACACGAGCAGGGAGCAGACTCAGGACCAGACCTGGACGCTGCAGCAAACACCTGACCCGACGTAGCTACCTGACCGGACTCAGCAACCGGAGAAGACTCAGTAGTCAGTGTGTACAGGCTCGACCCCGGCTGACGGGTAAACGTGGCCAAGTGGCGGCCCGTCCGAGCACACGTACAGTGGGTCACTCGCTGACTCGCAGGAGTGAACTGGTCAACCCCCCCATCCTGTAGATCAGCTCCACTCACCAAGTTCGTGGAGAACGAGGGGAGATAGAGACCCGACAGGGTGCCAGAGGGGGCCGCCGGACACGGTAAGACAGTGGAGAAGTGGGCAAGGACAGGACCCCCCGAGGGGTCCGCCAAGGAGACCGCAACTGGCCGACTAAGCGGCGTAAGTGTGGTGCGGTCTCGGAAGAAGGAGCGGGAAGCACCCGAGTCAAGGGTGAAGGTGTGTACGGCCTGAGCCGACGTGGTACCTGAGAGAGCAGACTCACCAGCACCTGGGGCAGCAGACGCACTAGCACCTAGAGCAGCAGCCTCACCAGCACCTAGAGCAGCAGCCTCAATGCCCGGGTTAGGCGGAACACACAGGTAACAGTCACCCTCATCACTAGTAGACACAACATACATGACAGCAAGAATAGCATCATAGTCCAGGTCAAGGATAGTAACCCTTGACCTAAGCAGCTCGCCCCAGCGGGGGATCTCAGTGGCGTCAGGGAACTGGAGACGCCAAGCGTCCGTCAGGCGGCCGAAGCAGCGCTGGGTGGTGTGCGGGCCACCGCACGGCTCACCAGTGCGGTCGCCGGTACGCAGGACGTAGGAACAAGGACCAGCACCCCCGCCCCGCTGACGCGCAGCGTACCACTCACGAAGCTGCTGAGGGGGCGGGGTCTCACGAGCGCGCTGCTGCTGCTGGCGCTTACCACCACCGAAGCCGCCCCGCTGCGCAGAGCCACCCCGACCAGCGCCACCTCCACCGCCGCCACCTCCGCCACTGCCGCCACCGCCACCTCCTCCGCTCCCACCGCCACCGCCGCCGCCGCCTCCGCCTCCACCGCCGCCACCGAAGCCCCCACCCCCGCCACCACTCCCACCGCCACCCCCACTCCCCCCGCCGCCTCCACCGCCACCTCCACCACCCCCGCCAGCCCCTCCAGCGCCCTTGCCCCCCTTGCCCTTGCCGGTGCGGCGTCTCCCGCTAGGGGCAGACGCCGCGCCGACCGACTCGGTGCCAACGAAGTCGACGGCAGCAGCAGAGGCAACAGAGGGCAAAAGGGGGGAGGGGGAGCACCCCTCAAAGAAGGGGGCACGAGGGTCACCACGAGAGGCTCCTACAGCGACTATACTCTTCTCAGCTGCCAGGAGGCGCTCCTCGAGGAGGTCAACGGTGAGTGTGGTGGGGCAAACAGAGAGGAAGTGGTCCCTGTCCGAGCGAAGGGAGTCAGGGAGCCGGGTGACTATGTAGTAGAGGGTGATGTACATGGGGGGGGGGTTCTTGGCGCAGAACTCAGCTGGAAGCGCAGCGCGGTAGCGGGTGTCACTAGTGCGAAGGTGCGTAATGAGATCAGCGACTGTGGAAAAGGCGGCTAGGTCAGGGAACAGGTATGGCAGCATGAGGCGGCTAAGGGCAGCAGTGGCAGGGGAAGAGTAGCGTGCAATGACAGCGTCGTACAAGGTCTTAGCACTCTTGTACTGACTAATGTGCGCGCGCTCAGTGGACGGCAAGTGACTACGCACAGCATGACGTGCAGCAGCATCGCGTGTGGCCCACTGTGAGCGAACAGTGCTGTCAGCATCGGCAGCAGGGGCAGGAGAGGCGCCAGACGTGAGATCGAACAGTGAGAGACCGTCTTTCCTATCGCACTGTAGGAACAGCTGCAGATCATCGACCCAGACCTCAAAGTCAACAGCCCGACCCTCAGCATCAAAGACAAGAACGCTAGGGGTAGCTATGACAGCAGTAGCAGCAGGCTAGGGGCAGCAGCAGCAGTGGCAGCAGTAGGGGCGCAGTCGGCGGTGCTCTTACCAGGGCAGAGGGCCGCAAGTGGCGGGGCAGGGCCGAGGCGCACCGGCAGGGACGGGCCGAGGCGCGACGGCAGGGCCGAGGCGCGCCGGCAGGGCCGAGGCGCGCCGGCAGGGACGGGCCGAGGCGCGCCGGCAGGGCCGAGGCGCACCGGCGGCTGGAGTCAGCGGCTACGGCGGCTGCGGCCCCGGCTGTGTTGGCGGCTGCTGCGGCTGGTGGCGGCTGCGGCGGCTGCGGCTGCTGCGGTCCCGGGAGTGACGGCGGCGGCCGCTGCTGTCGGCGGCACCGGCGGTGGCGGCTTCCGCTGCAGGGGCGGCGGCTGCTGCTGCTGCAGGGGCGGCGACGGGGCCGAGACGGGGCCATGAGGGGCCGCGAAGGGCGGCGACGGGGCCGAGACGAGGCCGCGAGGGGCCGCAAAGGGCGGCGACGGGGCCGTGAAGGGCGGCGACAGGGCCGCGGAGGGCGGTGACGGGGCCGTGAAGGAGGGCGACGGGGCCGGGAAGGGCGGCGAGGGGTCGCGTAGGGCCGCAAAGGGGCCGCGAAGGGCGGCGACGGGGCCGGGAAGGGCGGCGACGGGCCGCGAAGGGGCCGCGAGGGGCCGCAAAGGGGCCGCGAAGGGTGGCGCGAGGGGCCGTAAGGGGCCGCGAAGGGCCGGGAGAGGGGCCGCTAAGGGCGGCGCGAAGGGGCCGCGAGGGGCCGTGAGAGGGCGCGACGGGCCGCTAAGGGCTGGGGACGCGACGGGAGGGAGGGCACACGGGGCGCGACTCGGGCAGGAGGGAAGCGCGCTCCGGGCGGAAAAAAAATTCCGATCGTGGTGGGCCCTAGGAAGCGTTCCCACTAGGGAACCTGCTCTATACCATGTGAAGAAACGAGGAATGAATGCACTAGGAAACAGGTGGGTACAAGTAGGAAAAACCTAAAAGTGTTGTACCTCATATTGTCTACCCCACTACGGCCTACACAGACTATAGCATATAAATCTGACAAGACAGAGTTCCAGGAGGGGTGTACACTGATCTATCAGAGTGCCTCAAAATGAATCTAGGGGCCTGATCAGAGTACACTTCCGGAAAACTCTGAAATATCAAAGTTAGCCTTAACATTTGTCTAAAAATTACAGAGTTGGGGCCCTAAAATCTGTGATTTCAATAGAGCTCACGTAAAAAAAAAAAACAAAAAAAAAAACAAAAAACAAAAAAAAAAATCTGAAATCTAAGAGTTTTTTCATGCATATCAGAGAAAAAAAGTCTGACTTCTGAGGGCCTGGGCATAGTGTAAGAAGTACAACACACTCAAGTAATGTAGTACTTGTACTCATCCTTGTTACCTAGTCTACCATTCCCACGTGCTATTTCTGACAGTACTTTCTTTGTTTCATGGCTGGCTCAGCGGCTAGGCGCCTAATGTCCAAGGCTAAAGGGGTGAATGGGGAGAGCGAGGAAGAGGATGGTAGTATTGGATTGATGGGAAAGGAAGGACTTTAACTTATAAGCAGAGGCTGTTACTGATGGAAAACGAGCAAATCTGGAGAGCGTACAAGAGATTAAGTCCGCCGACTTCGACGGAACATTGCGTGCAGCTCACGTAACCTTAAACTATAAGCAGGTACGCGTTGGAAAGGTCTTAATCTCTACTTTCCAGAATGGTAACGCACGCTTTCAACCAAGATCTAGGCCGATCGCTATCGCGATCTAAGTGAGACGGTGTATTCTGGCGGAATTAATAGGCAGCCATGGATTAGATCAAGAGACTAGCTTTAGCAAGAGTTCAGATCTGAAAAGTGACGAGTTGTTCAAACCCTACCAACCCAACCCTCGCCCTACAACAATCCACAACAACCCAAAGTGCTACTAGCAACACCAAAGGTGTTGTAGTGAATAGCAAAGGTTTGTTGGTGGTGCTTGTTGGGTGCGAGATCAATTCCAGCCCGCAACAAGTCTAACCACCACATTTTGCCCAAACCCTTAGCCCACAACCAGCTAGAGCAAAATACCACAACCACCTACACAATCAACACTCCCCCTTGCTCGTGCTGGAGGTGGCTGAACACCACTGGGCAAAATCCTTCACTTCACTCCCCCTTGCCCAGGGAGGGGCGCCATCCACAGCATGAGGTCGTCAAGGCAGAGAAGCACCAGTCCTCCCACATCCTGCTCAGGCACCATGCTGACATGGGGCTGCATCCCCATCAAGGACATGCACACACCATGCCGCTCAAAAGGAAGGGGTTTGGTGAGTATGTCTGCTGCTTGACGGTTGGTTGGGCACCACTGGAGGATCACCTCGCCGCTTGCCACCATCTCCCTGATGAAAGGCCACCGAACCTGCATGTGCTTGGTGCGGCCATGCAAGCATGCATTCTGTGCAAGGGCAATGGCAGACTGGTTGTCCACAAACACAGGCACACCACCAGCAAACTCATGCCCAAACTCCCCAAACAAACGCTTCAGCCACACACCCTCCTGAATGCACTGACACAGACTGATGTACTCACTCTCAGTGGTAGACAATGCAACCACCGGCTGCCTCTTGCTCTGCCAAGAGATGGCTGCACCATTAAGGCAATAGACATAGCCAGTGTGACTCTTGCGATCAGCTGAATCTCCAGCATAATCAGCATCACTAAAGCCCACCAACTCAACCTGAGGCTTGCTGTGTGCGGGGTAGAATATACCTGACTTGACACAACCTTTCAGGTACCTTAGCACTCTCTTAGCAGCCTGCAGGTGAAATGCCTTGGGACAAGACACCACCTTGGACAGTTGTGACACCGCATAAGCAATATGGGGCTGTGTGGTCGTGCTTGCATACATGAGAGACCCCACAATGCTTTGATAGAGCTGGACCAGCTCATCTCGCAGCAAGGGCTCCTCAGCATGTGCATGCACGTCGAACCCTGTAGGGAGAGGGGTACGCACGGGGTTAGCCTCAGAAAGGCCAAAGGACTCAAGCATGTTGAGAATGTACCTCTCCTGATGAATCAAGATGCCACTCTCATCACGCTCAATCTGCACCCCCAAATAGTACTTAGCCTCCCCCAAGTCCTTCATGCGGAAACGAGAGGACAAGAGACCCTTCACCTCGTCCAGCAAGACCATGCTCGAAGACATGAGCAGAATGTCATCCACATAGAGGTAGAGGGACAGCCTGCCCTCATGCCTCACCAAGTGGTACAAGGCGGGGTCACACTCCGACCTCTCAAACCCAAAATCCATCAGCGCCTCGTCAAACTTGAGGTATCACTGCCTTGGAGCTTGCTTTAGCCCATAGATTGATTTCCTGAGTCGGCAAACTCTGCCGGACCCATCATCAAAACCAGGGGGCTGCCTCATGTACAGCTCCTCCTTCAAGACCCCATGAAGATAGGCAGTGGTCACATCCATGTGATAGATGTGAAACCCCGAAGATGCTGCCATCCCAAGGGAACCTCTCAGGGTGGTAGGTTTACCCACCGGGGTATATACCTGGTCATAGTGAACGCCTCGTGTTTGAGTGTTCCCCATGGCCACCAACCTGGACTTAGGCCTCTCAATACTCCCATCAGCCATGTGCTTATACTTCCACACCCACTGACACCTCAAAACCTCCATTCCAGGTGGCACACAAGCTGGATCAACCAGCTCAAAAGACTCGTTCACCCTATGAGACTCAAGCTCCGCACGCATGGACTCGACCCACTCAGGACGGGACAAGGCCTCCTTGACCGACTTGGGCTCATGCACCTGACCCATGAGACAGAAATCAAGCCCAAGCTCACCCCCCTCAGCATCCACAAACATGCACTCCTCCAAGTCATGCACCTCATGATCATGCATGCAAGCATACTGTGCACTTGGTGTGAACCTTTCAGGCGGCCGGGAGATGCGTGTGGTGCGGCGCAGAGGTGAAGCCTCCCCCTGCTCCAAACTTTGCAGCTTCTCCTTCCAAGTCACTCTCTTCATGGGGGACCGTGGTGACTTGGACAGCTGCTGCTGCAGTAGCTGCTGCCACCTACCCACAGGAACAGGCGGTGTATGCTCCTGTGGTGGCTGCTGCGGCTTCTCTTGTTGCTGCTGCTGCTCCTGTGGCTGCTCCGGGTCATGGGCTGGTGCGTTAGGGTCAGGGGTAGAACCAGCAGCTGGTGACTCCTCATGGTGAGGTGCAGCTGCCTTTTGTCCCTCTTGCTGCTCCTCTACCTCCTCTCCAGGGTCCTCCCATGCCCCCTCAAAGATGGAAGAGGTGTAGGGATCCTGAAGGGAGCTCCCAACTGTACTAGCACCATGCTCCTTCCACCCCTTATAGCTCAGCCCCTCGTGGAAAACCACATCCCTGCTTTCCACCACCCGCTGATCCGCCACACTCCACAACATCCAAGCTTTGCTCCTCTCCGACACCCCAAAAAAAATGCCCCATTGTGCCTTAGGATCCAGCTTCCTCCGTTGCTGGTCGGGCACTTTGTACTGCGCCATGCACCCCCACACTCGTGCCATGGACACACTAGGCACCTTCCTGGTCCACATGAAGTAAGGGCTCTTGCCCCCTAGCCCCTTGCTGCCCATTATGTTCTTAACCCAGTTGGCATATTGCACTGCTGCCCCCCACCAAGTATGGTCCAGCTGCGCATGAGCAAGCATGGCTCGGGCAAGGTCAATAAGGGTCCGGTTTAGCCGCTCCGCTGCCCCATTTTGCTGCGGCGTGTAGGCAACTGAAAGCTGGTGGGTGATGCCCTTGTCTTCAAGGAAAGACTCCAGATCCTTCCCCATGTACTCCCCACCCCGATCAGACCTTAGTATCTTCACCTTCGCCCCGGCTTCCCTCTCCGCATAGCGTATCCAACGTTTGAAGACCTTGGCCACCTCATCCTTGGTTTTCACCAAGGTAACCCAACTTAGGCGGCTGAAGTCATCCAAGAAGGTGATGAAGTATTTGCTGCCCTTCTCCTTATCCGGTGTTTGCATGGGGCCACACACATCCGTGTGCACCAACTCAAGAGGTGCGGAGGCTCTAGTGGTGGAGGTAGGGAAAGAGGTCCTTGGCAGCTTCCCGGTCGTGCAATCAGGGCACTTGCTTGGCTGCCCACCACCCTCCTTGATCTCCACACCCTTCAGCTCCCCCTTCTTCACACACTCCACAAGTTGCTGCCTTCCTGCATGCCCCATGCGTAGGTGCAGCAAATCTGCCGTCACCTGCTCCACGTCCCTCCAACGGCTGCTACAAGCGGCTTCCTCGGCTTCAACTCCATGTGCCCTCTCCACCTGAGGCACACAAACTGGAACAAGGTATAGGCCCTTCTCTAATTTGGCCTCCATCACCACAGCTCCACCCTTGCGAACGGTGCCACCTTCCATGGTGAAGGTGCATATGTATTCTTGCCTCGCAAGTTGAGAGCATGAGAGAAGGTTGGCTGCCAAATCAGGAACATGAAGCACACCCTTCACATTCAGCACCTCCCCCTCCTTCCCCATGACGGTGATGGTGCCGATGCCGATTGCTTGCAGCGTATCTCCGCTCCCCACAATCACATTTCTGGAGTTAGGTGGGAGGGAATGATAAGTGGTGAAGAGTTCGCGCCGAGGTACCATTCCACAGGTTGCTCCAGAGTCTAGAATGAGCTGATTGGGGTCAGCCAACGTACGACCAGCAAGCGCCATCTCCTTCTCTAAGGATAAGAAGGAGAAGCCATCATCCGATAAGTCCTCCTTTCCCTTCTTATCCTCGTTTGCCGCCGCTGCTGCCGCTTTCTCTTTGCTGCCCTTCTTTTTCCATGCTCCATTCTTCATCCTCCTCTCCACCCACTCAGGCCTAGTGACAGGTGGAGCCTCTCCTGGGTACCCTTGAGGCTTCCACCCATCTGGTCGACTCCAGCACTCCTTCCAAGAGTGCTTCCGGTTGCATCCAGGGACGAGGCACTTGTCGAGCTCCTTCTTCTTCCCCCCACCTCCGTGCCGCTGCTGGTATTTCTTGGAGGCAGCCCTATCACCTGCCCCCATTCCTCCTTCAATTCCTCTACCAGCATCACGCTTGCGAGCCTCATCAGAAACCAACACCTCCCATATCCAGGCCTTGGTCCATTTCTGCTGCTCTAGGTGAAGGTACTGCAGTAGGGCCTCGTTCGCCTCTTGGTCCAGCCCCTGGAGTGCGGTGTAGATGATCTCCTTCTCATCTACAGTATAGTTCAACTCCTCTAAGGCTCTCACATACTCATCCACCCTCTGGAGATACTGCACCATGGTCTCCCCATCACCATAATTGCGTTCCATGGTGTAGAACCGCTTCCTCCAGGTGAGTATACTTAGTAGCCCTTTTTGCAAATGGCGATCTTGAACTCTCTTCCATGCTTGGGCAGCTGCTCCTTGCTTCCCCTTCAGGTCAATCAGCATCTTTAGGGGCTCTAGTTGGCCTTCCAAGGCCCAACACAGGTACTGGAACGCTTGCTTGTCCTTGCGGTCCCATGCTTCCTGTGCCTTAAGAAGCTCCTCCGCACTAAGCCGTTGCCTTCCGGTTCGCGGTGCTGCTGATCCACCTCCACTTCCCTCAGTTATGGATGAGCTAGAGGCTCCCCCAGCCCCTTCTCCCACTTGGCTAGAGACTCCAGTAGATGCCTTTCCTTCATCAGCTTCAGGTCTTCGCTCCGATCCCTCCAAAACGCCCTCTAGGTCTTTAATACCTAGCCAGAGCGTAAACTGGAACCGCCATAGCGAAAAATCCGAGCCGGTGAACCTAGGAGGGCCATCTAATTTCTGGGCCATAACCAACCCTAGATCTGGAGGTTCTTAAGCCAATTCGAAATGTGATAATAGGAGGGAATGTCGCAGGCCTAACCAGCTCTGATACCACTGATGGAAAGCGACCAAATCTGGAGAGCGTACAAGAGATTAAGTCCGCCGACTTCGACGGAACATTGCGTGCAGCTCACGTAACCTTAAACTATAAGCAGGTACGCGTTGGAAAGGTCTTAATCTCTACTTTCCAGAATGGTAACGCACGCTTTCAACCAATATCTAGGCCGATCGCTATCGCGATCTAAGTGCGACGGTGTATTCTGGCGGAATTAATAGGCAGCCATGGATTAGATCAAGAGACTAGCTTTAGCAAGAGTTCAGATCTGAAAAGTGACGAGTTGTTCAAACCCTACCAACCCAACCCTCGCCCTACAACAATCCCCAACAACCCAAAGTGCTAAACTAGCAACACCAAAGGTGTTGTAGCGAATAGCAAAGGTTTGTTGGTGGTGCTTGTTGGGTGCGAGATCAATTCCAGCCCGCAACAAGTCTAACCACCACATTTTGCCCAAACCCTTAGCCCACAACCAGCTAGAGCAAAATACCACAACCACCTACACAATCAACAGTTACGATATGAAGTTTTATGAGAAGGCATTCCTGTATGCTGCAGGAGCCGACCCTACCGAGTACGAAATCGAGGAGTCAGAAGAGTCGAAGCGACGCAGCAACCGTCTGACCAAGACCGATGCAGGCAAAAACATTTGAAGTGAAAAGAGCAGGAACAGGTTCAAAACGGGATCCCGTGTCGCACGGTTTTAAATTCCGCAGCAATAAGGGAATGTACCCCTTAGAGTATATGGCTAGTCTAGGTCTTTTCGTATTTCCCTGTATTCTTATGTAAACCCGATGTATGCATGCTTTTATCAACTCAATCATTTACATTCACTCTGACCTGAGATTCAAACTTCCACTGCAACATTACTCTGCGATCAATCCTGAGCGATCCTTCGGTAAGTCCCACTTGGGATTGTAACATGGTATGAGAGCTACTCAGGGATTCTTCGCGACTTCACTTCCGTGAAATTTGCCAAACCAAGATCTGGCGAGCGGCACACGCTCCAAGACCAAGATGGCCGGAAGATCCGGCGGCCAAGCAAATCTGACGGCTGAAGGACAAACCGACCCGGCTGCGACAAATGAGGCGACAACCACGATCGGCACTGCCGCACTCGAGGAGTTATTCGCTCGACTTTCAACTATGGAGAAAGAACTCCAAGATCTGCGCAAACGCGATGCGAGAACCTCTTCCCAACCAGCTCAACCTGGACAACCGGCTACGAAAAGTCGTGATACCGCCGCGCACACAGACAAATCAACAACAACTGCCCCCCGTCCAAGTAATGAAGTCATTAACTCTGCGCAAGCACGCTTCCTCAGCGTTTCAAAAATCAAGACTACTACCGCATTTGACGGCAAAGATTTCTACACATGGAGTTTTGAGCTTGAGCTCCTCCTACAGACAGCGCAGATCTACCACTACTTCGACGGCTCCTATCCTAAACCGGTGGACGACACCGACGACGCCAGGGCTCAATACTACAGCGAGTCCCTCATGGCGTATAGTGTGCTGCTGCGCAACATGACGCCTGCAGAGCAACTAGGCATCCGCTCCTACAAAGAGAGCGCTACTCCAGCCTTGGAAGCCTGGAAACACCTCGTTGAGGTTTATCAGCCGAGGGACTCGGTTACCGCCAGCAGGCTCCTGCAGCAGCTTATGGAGACAAAGATGGGGCACGGGAAGAAAGGGAATTCTTATATTAACCGCTGTCGGAACATCCGTGACCAGATCACGAAGCATGGGAGCGCAATTTCGGAAGAGATCTTCATTAACATAGTCCTTCAAGGACTCGGGCCAGAGCGGAAGCCCTGCAAAGCGCTACTTCGACGACGAGGAATTATCTCAGAAGCCGCGCTATGCGCCACTCTCCTAACTGAACAGCAGGACATGGACTCGAGCAGAACAAGCTCCGTGACGCGCCGAGAGCGCCTCGCCTTCTACGCAGACAACCGTGAAGAGCGACGACAACCAAGGCGCCACTATTGCAAAATATGCAAAGTCTTTGGACACTCAACGGATCGATGCAAATCCCGATCCAACTATCTCCACCCAAATTCCACTCACCACAACAACTGGGTCGGCCGACAAGACGCTCGTAATTCCTCAGTCTTAGAATCAGACACCTCGTCCTCCTGCACAACAACAGCATCAGCAACCTCAAGGACCTCAATCAGGAGCTCCTAGAAACATCATCACCACATGGCGACACGACGACGTCGCACTGCTGAACCTGACGAGGAAAATGAGATCCAAGGAAGACTCCATGAACCAGAAGAGGGTTGAAATATTCCCCTCACTGAAGATCACTATTACCGGTATGACGAAGACGAGCAGGATTGGAGTCAGCCAATCACACTGCGGGAAAGCCCGCCACATGACAACCAACAATACATACCGGTGGGATGGAAGGAAAACGAAGACCCTTTCTTCCACAGGCGCTACAAGGCAACCCTGGTGACTCTGCGACTGGCGCTACTTCTGCGCAGAAACAACACCGACAACCACAACACCTGGTACCTGGATAACTGCTGCGGACAGCACATGGTGGGATCCACGCGATACGTATCGAACCTGAGCCGTGCCCCCGCCACCTACGTCACTGTTGCCAACAATCATCAACTGCGCGCCAACGCACAAGGCATTGTCGTCCTGCAAGCAAGAGACAGCAACACACATATTTCTTTTAACGACGTGCTTTACGTCCCGGATCTCCGCTTTAATCTTCTCTCGGCAGGGCAACTTCGCGACTGTGGCGTCATTCTCACAACGGACTTGGCCACACGTGACCTTATTCTCACTTACGCTCTCCCGAACACCCCTCCCGAATCATTCAAGTACCTCAAACGAGCCCGCTCAATCAACGGGATCTACGTCCTAGACTTCGACATACCTTCTTGCCAAGCATCCGACGAGCTTGTGGACCTCGTCCCTCTCGAGTTCGCCTACATTAGCAAGGAATCATGGGAGCATGGGTTCGCCGCAGCCCTCATCCCCGCGAGATCAACCTGCACGAGCCAGACAACAATGGTCTCTGCACCACCTGCCACACACCCACGGCGAGCCGCACAGAGCAAGTCGAAAAGGAGTACGCGGCAATCGAGGAAGCTGAGAGTGCTGAGGCAGAACCAACAGGCATGGCTACAGAAGAACTCGCTGTATCAACTTACCGCATCTTCGGCAAGCCAAATGATGACTTCGGACATCAGCGAGTGGAGTGAACAGCACCATACTCCGAAACGCTCCGGTTCATCCTAGAAGCCAACACCAGCACCTTCGACGAAGAAGGACGACCGCGCCCGTACACTCGCGAAGTCTACCGCCGCGAAATTGATCCGGATTGGAAGGATCCTGACACAAAAGGGGAGCTGAGCATCAAGGAAGAACAAGACAAGGCCCGAGCGGAAAAGAAACAGAAACTGTACGAGGAACGCGTTGCGGCTGGATGGGATGAAGAGTCAGCACGACAAGGCGCATGGGGAGACGAAGATTACGAACAAGCAAAAGGCGCTACTTGGGCATCCGCCACTGGAGCATGGGGAACCAGCGCCAACGGCACGGTCACCACGGGAGGATGGGGAACAGGCGAATCCGATGAAGGGGAGCTCATGCAAGAGGAATTAAAAGAAGCTGAATGGGAGATGAAAGCTGAATGGAGAGAAGCATCACCCCGCGTCGGCATTCCCCTCGGACGACCCCCACGCACTCATGAACCCCCTTGCTCATCTCGTCGTTGGAGTGATCCCTGGTCGGAGATTGAGTAGGGGAATATGCCACCAACTCCTCCACAGGACTTGCTTGGTCCAATCTCCCTCCCGGATCTGTTCACTCGCTTCATTGAAGGCACCATGACCCGGCTCACCATCGTCCCCGACCGTGAATTTCTCGCCCTCTACCTCACAACGGCACCTGTAGAAGGGGAAACAACGGCAGAAGGAGAAGCAGCGGAGCCGGACAACGAAGCAGAACCAGGAGAAGAGGAAGAACCCCCACTCCAGATCCCGGAACACTACGCTCACTACAAGCGCACCTCCGGCATTCGCGCCGAAGATGACCTCTGGCACCAGCGGCTGGGCCACCCCTCGCGCCAGACTCTCGCCAACTGCCTCCGCGCTAAGGTTTTCCCGCCAGGAGCACTACTGCGCCCCGACGGAACAGAACCACACAACACCCCACACCCAGTCACTTGCACTGTCTGCCCCACAGCTGCGCTCTCCCACTGCGCCTACCCCTTCTTGGAGCCTAGCACCAACCGTTACAAGAAGCTGGAGATATTCTACAGCGACTTCATCGTGCTCACCTCCGACGGCATTAACGGAGAGAAATATACTCTCACCTTCATCGACGCCTACTCACGCCACGTGTGGATCGCCAACGTCGATGCCCGCTCCAAAGCTCCGAAAGTGTTCCGCATCTTCCTCGCGCACGCACAACGACAGTCAGGAAAGAAGTTGAAAATCTGGCAGAGTGACGGGGCCAAGGAATTTCGCAGCCACGAACTCGAGAGTGTTCTCACCAAAAAGGGGATCAAGCATGAAATCTCACTCCTTTACGCTCACCAGCAATAAGGCGTTGCAGAGAGGGTTAATCGCACCCTCATGACAAAGGTGCGCGCCCTCATGAACCAGTCCGGCCTGCCAAAGAAGTTTTGGCCCTACGCCATGAACCACGCGGTGCGCCTGCACAACCTCCTCTCCACCACCGCCAACAGGGACAATCTGTCCCCTCACATGAAGTGGACCGGCTCAAGGGGAGACCCCTCCATGCTCAGAGTCTGGGGGTGCATGGTGCAGTACCGGCCGACCTCGGCCACAATCGGCAAGTTCGTTCATCGCGCGCGCTGGGGAATTCATTTGGGTCTCAGTCACGAGCACAAAGGGTGGCTTATTCTTGACATTGACAGCAAGAAGGTTGTTCCCGAACGTGATATCCTCTTCTACGAGCGACTTACCTTAAAGCAGTGGATCGAGGACGAACGTCGCAACGAGGCACAAGGCTACGCCAACAGCGGTCGCAGCTTCGCGTCCCCTGAAGACGAAGCGGCAGCAGCGGTCCTGGATCGAGAGGATACTGACGAACACCCAAGCATCCCGCCTCGCCCGCGCGACGACGACGACGACGATGACAGTGACGATGACCCCGCGCCAGGGCCGTCACGGCGCCAAGCAGAGCCAGGCACCACAGCGTCCGGTTACGAAAGCGGAGACGACAACGTGGTGGAAGTCGCCACCAACACAGACACCACCAATGTGTCAGGCCTGCAACTCCTCGGCCTGCACATGTCCGTCACCACCCTCGTACGGGCCGTGGAGCCAAAGAATCCTCGTCAGGCCCTAATCAGCCCTCACACCAAGTAGTGGCGTGCCGCGATGGATGCGGAGCTACATGGGCTGGAGTGAAGAGACACATGGGTCCTAGTCGATCGTGCAGCAGTGAAGGGGAGGAGAGTACTCAGCGGAAAATGGGTCTTTCGCTTGAAGACCAACGCTGACGGTACTATCGAGCGCTTTAAGGCACGCTGGGTCATACGAGGGTACGATCAGCGCCACGGCATCGACTTCGACCAGACCTTCGCTCCCGTCAGTCGCCACACCTCCGTCAGGATTCTACCCGCCATTGCCGCTGCTAAGCACCTTCCACTCCGACAGATCGACGTGAAGAATGAGTTTCTATACGCGTTGGTGGATGCTACCATCTTCGTGGAGCAACCTCACACCTATGGAGAAGGGGATTCTAGGGTTTGTCAGTTGAAGAAGTCCCTCTACGGGATCAAGCAGGCGCCTCGCCTCTGGCAACAGCATCTGCACAAAATTCTCCTCGAGATCGGTTTCAAGCAGCTGCCACATGACCCAGGAATGTACCGCCTTCACTTTAGCAGCAACTACATCCTCCTGACAGTTTACGTCGACGACCTGGTGTACACGGGCACCTGCAACAAACTCCTTAATCAGTTAAAGGAGAACCTGGCGCAGCGCGTTGACATCACTATCAACCACAACGTGAAGCAGTTTTTGGGGCTGAACATCACTTACGCGCCAGAAGCAATTCACCTGTCGGCCTCCAAGTACGCAGAACAGCTGGGGGAACGCTTCAACATCTCACCCGCACCACTCTCAACTCCCTACCGCAACCCCAGCGCCAACTACAAATCGGACAACAAACCTTTGTCACCCGCAGGAATCCAAATGTACCAGCAGAAACTGGGGTGCCTGCTATTCGCCTCTGTCACCTGCCGACCCGACCTTTCGTACATCGCTAGCCAACTGGCGCAGTATTCTCGCAAGCCAGTAGCTGAAAACCAACTGGACCTGGAGCGCGCCCTACAATACTTCATCTCCACACCTGGCATCGGGTTCTCCTACTCCACGCTGACGACGACCTCCTTCAACCTCAACGGCTACGTGGACGCAGATCGTGCAGCTGACCCTGCAAATTTACGGTCCCGAACCGGCTTCGTTTTTCACCTGGAACCAACTGGGCCAATCTCCTGGAACTCGCAGAAGCAAGAGCTGGTTGCCCTGTCATCGGCTGAAGCAGAATACATCGCCGCGATAGCAGCAGTTCGCGAAGGCCTGTATCTGTAGGAGCTGTTACAGGAGGCGAAAATTCCAACCTCGCCTTCACTGCGACAACCAGAGTGCCATTAGGATCGCGAACAAGCCTGGTTTCGTGAACCGCACGAAGCACATCGCACTTCGGTACTTTTTCGTCAAGGACGAAATTGACCAAGGAAAAGTTGACCTCGCATACTGCCCGACTACTGAGATGGCAGCAGACTTCCTCACCAAGCGCCATGTCAGAACATTATAGCTTATGCTGTTGTGTAGGCTATAGTGGGGTATCCCATAGGGGGTACAACCAATTAGGGTTTCATATTTGTACTCACTTCATTTCATAGTTCATCCATTCTTGTTCAAATCTTCTCATGGTATCGAGCAGGTTCCCCCTTGGGAACTGTGCTTAGGGCCCACCACATCGATTTTTTTTTTCCTGCCCGAAGCGCGCTCAACCCGAGTCGCGCTTCGGGCCCTCACTTCGTCGAGCCGCCCTAGCGGCCCTGCACTGCGGCCCCGCCACCCGTCTCCGCGGCCCCGCCGCCCGTCTTCGCGGCCCCGCCGCCTCTCTCCTAGCGGCCCCGCCGCCCTACCTAGCGGCCCCACCGCCCTACCTCGCGGCCTCGCCGCCCCATTGCGCGGCCCCGCCGCCCTACCTAGCGGCCCCGCCGCCCCATCGCGGCCCCGCCGCCCCATCGCGCGGCCCCGCCGCCCTATCTAGCGCCCCCGCCGCCCTACCTAGCGGCCCCGCCGCCCCATCGCGCGGCCCCGCCGCCCCATCGCGCGGCCCCGCCGCCCCATCGCGCGGCCCCGCCGCCCTTCCTCGCGGCCCCGCCACCCCATCGCGCGGCCCCGCCGCCCCATCGCGCGGCCCCGCCGCCCCATCGCGCGGCCCCGCCGCCCTACCTAGCGGCCCCGCCGCCCTTCCTCGCGGCCCCGCCACCTTCCCTGCGGCCCCGCCCTTACCTGCGGCCCCGCCGCCCTCTGCTGCGGCCCCGCCACCTTACCAGCGGCCCCGCCGCCCTTACCTGCGGCCCCGTGCCCTGCAGCAGCACAGCCGAGCCGCCCAGCAGCCGAGCCGCCGAACCGCCCAGCAGCCGAGCCGCCCAGCAGCCGAGCCGCCGAGCCGCCCAGCAGCCGAGCTGCCCAGCAGCCGAGCCGCCCAGCAGCCGAGCCGCCCAGCGGCCGCGCCGCCCAGCAGCCGAGCCGCCCAGCAGCCGAGCCGCCCAGCAGCGGAGCCGCCGAGCCGCCGGGCCGCCCAGCAGCTGAGCCGCTGAGCCGCCGCGCCGCCCTCCTTCAGGGCCGCCCGACCTGCCCAGTCTGGTGAGCACAGCGCCTTTTCACTGCACTGTCCTCACCCCACTGTTTGCGCTGCTAGTCGTCTAGGGTCATGGCTACCCCTAGTGTTCTCGCCTTTGACGCTGAGGGTAGGGCCATTGACTTTGAGGTCTGGGTAGATGACCTGCAGCTGTTCTTACAGTGCGATAGGGCAAACGGCCTCTCTCTCTTTGACCTCACCTCTGGCACCTCCACTGCCCCTGCTGCTGATGCTGACGCCACTGTTCGCTCCCAGTGGGCCACGCGCGACGCTGCTGCACGTCTTGCTGTGCGTCGCCACCTCCCTACCTCCGAGCGTGCGCACTTTAGTCAGTACAAGAGTGCTCAGACCTTGTACGACGCTGTAGTTGCGCGCTACTCCTCCCCTGCCACTGCTGCACTGAGCCGTCTCATGCTACCGTACCTCTTTCCTGATCTTACTGCCTTTCCCACAGTCACTGACCTCATTACGCACCTCCGCACTAGTGACACTCGCTACCGCGCTGCACTCCCTCCTGACTTCTGCGCCAGGAACCCCCCCCCCATGTACATCACTCTTTACTACATAGTCACTCGCCTTCCTGACTCCCTTCGCGTAGTCAGGGACCACTTTCTCTCTGTCTGTCCCACCACTCTCACTGTTGACCTCCTCGAGAAGTCCCTCCTAGCGGCCGAGAAGAGCATAGTCGCTGTAGGGGCCTCTCGTGGTGACCCGCGCACCCCCATCTTTGAGGGGTGTTCCCCCTCCCCCCTTCTGCCCTCTGTTGCCTCTGCTGCTGCGGCCGACCTCCTTGTTCTTGAGTCGGTCGGTGCGGCGTCTGCCCCTAGCGGGAGACGCCGCTCTGGCAAGGGCAAGGGGGGCAAGGGTGCTGGAGGAGCGAGCGGGGGCGGTGGAGGTGGAGGTGGCGGCAGTTGGGGGAGTGGGGGTGGCGGTGGGAGTGGAGGTGGGGGTGGAGGGGTCGGTGGCGGCAGTGGAGGTGGAGGTGGCGGCGGCGGTGGCGGTGGGAGCGGAGGTGGCGGAGGTGGCGGAGGTGGAGGCGGCGGCGGAGGCGGAGGCGGCGGCAGTAGCGGAGGCGGCGGAGGCGTCGGAGGCGGCGGGGGTGGCGGTGGTGCTGGTCGCGGGTCTTCGCAGAGGAGTGGCTCCGGTGGTGGCTCGCGCCAGCAGCAGCAGCGTGGTCGTGACACCCTGTCCCCTCAGCAGCTTCGTGAGTGGTACACTGCGCGTCAGCGGGGTGGGGGTTTTGGTCCGTGCTCCTACGTTTTGCGCACTGGCGACCGTGCGGGTGAGCAGTGTGGGGGTGCCCACCCCACCCAGCGCTGCTTTGGCCGCCTGACGGACGCGTGGCGTCACCAGTTCCCGGAGGCCTCCGAGATCCCTCGCTGGGGCGAGCTGTCTAGGGCGGGTGTTGCCATCTATGATCTTGACTTTGATGCTATTCTCTCTGCCATGTATGCTGTGTCTATTAGTGATGAGGGTGACTGTTACCGGTGTTTCCCGCCCGATCCGGGCATTGAGACTGCTGCTCTAGGTCCTGGTGAGGCTGCTGCCCTAGGTGCTTGCGACGCTGCTGCTCTAGGTGCTCGTGTGTCTGCGTCCTCAGGTACTGGTGAGTCTGCGCTCTCAGGTACTGCGTCGGCTTCGGCCTCCCTCACCTTCACCCTTGACTCTGGGGCGTCTCGCTCCTTCTTTCGGGACCGCACCACACTCACACCGCTGAGTCGACCGGTTGCAGTGTCTCTGGCTGACCCCTCTGGGGGTCCTGTCCTGTCTCGCTTCTCCACAGTCCTCCCGTGTCCGGCGGCTCCCTCTGGCACCCTGTCTGGTCTCTACCTCCCCTCGTTCTCTACGAACCTGGTGAGTGGTGCTGACCTACAGGATGCGGGGGTCCACCAGTTCACTCCTGCACGTCAGAGAGTGACCCACTGTACAGAGGCTGGCACAGGCCGACACCTGGCTACGTTCACCCGTCAGCCGGGGTCGAGCCTGTACACTCAGACCACTGCGTCTCCTCCAGTTGCTGAGTCTGGTAGGGTAGTTACGTCGGGTCAGGTGTTTGCTGCGGCGTCCAGGTCTGGTCCTGAGTCTGCCCCCTGTTTGTGTCGTCTCCTGTCTCACGAGACTCTCCTCTGGCACCACCGCCTTGGCCACCCCTCTCTGCTTCGGCTCAGAGGTATGGCCTCCCGTCTTCTTGTGTCCGGTCTCCCCCGGTCCCTCCCTCCCCTTCCTCAGGGCCCTGGGCCTGCCTGTGTCCCCTGTGTCGAGGGGCGCCTGCGTGCTGCCCCTCACTCCTCCCAGTTTCCTCCGACAGAGGCCCCGTTGCAGACACTTCACATGGACGTGTGGGGCCCAGCCCGCGTCCGTGGACAGGGTCACGAGCGCTACTTCCTGCTCGTTGTTGACGACTACTCGCGTTACACCACAGTCTTCCCCTTGCGCAGCAAGGGTGATGTCACTGAGGTGCTGATCGACTGGATCCGCGCAGCTCGTCTCCAGCTCAGGCAGAGCTTCGGCTCGGACTTTCCTGTTCTGCGTCTGCACTCGGACAGAGGCGGAGAGTTCTCCTCTGGCCTTCTGCGTGCCTACTGTCGTGCAAGGGGCATCCGTCAGACCTTCACGCTTCCGGACTCACCGCAGCAAAATGGGATTGCTGAGCGCCGCATTGGCATGGTCATGGACGTCGCTCGTACGTCTATGATGCATGCGGCTGCCCCCCATTTTCTGTGGCCGTTTGCGGTGAGGTACGCGGCGCATCAGATCAACCTCCACCCCAGGGTCTCCAGGCCGGAGACCTCCCCAGCCTTGCTGTGGACGGGGAAGGTTGGCGATGCGTCGGCGTTCCGGGTCTGGGGATCTCGGGCGTTTGTCCGCGACCTGTCTGCGGACAAACTATCCCCTCGTGCTGCTCCTTGCGTCTTCCTGGGGTTCCCCCCTGACGCGCCTGGGTGGCAGTTTTACCACCCCACCTCTCGCCGTGTTCTGTCCTCCCAGGACGTCACGTTTGACGAGTCGGTCCCCTACTACCGCCTCTTCCCCTACCGCACTCCGTCCCTCCCCCCACCCCCACTCTTCCTGGTACCAGGTCCCCCCCAGGTAGACCCCCTCCCCCCTCAGGGTCCTGCCCCTTCAGGTGTGTCCCAGGTAGACGCAGTCGAGCCTGTCGAGGTCACTGGTGACTCTGGTGCTGCTGAGGGTGCTGAGGCTGGGGGTGCTGTACCTGGGGGTGCGGAGCCTAGGGGTGCTGGGCCTGGGGGTGCTACGTCTGGGGGTGCTGAGCCTAGGGGTGCTGAGCCTGGGGGTGCTGAGCCTAGGGGTGCTGAGCCTAGGGGTGCTGAGCCTGGGGGTGCTGAGCCTAGGGGTGCTGAGCCTGGGGGTGCTGAGCCTGGGGGTGCTGAGCCTAGGGGTGCTGAGCCTGGGGGTGCTGAGCCTAGGGGTGCTACGTCTGGGGGTGCTGAGCCTAGGGGTGCTACGCCTGGGGGTGCTGAGCCTGGAGGTGCTCCGCCTGGAGGTTCTCCGAGTGCTTCGTCTCGCCGGGAGCCACTTTCTCCACAGGAGCTGCGTGAGTGGTTTGCCCGGCGCTGGAGGCGTGCTGCTGGTGCTGGAGGTCCTTCGACTGCTGAGGGTGCTGCGGTCGCGGGTCCCAGAGGTGCTCGTCCTGGGTGCACTGGAGCTGGTGCTGCTGAGGGTGCTGGCGCTGAGACTACCGCTGGCAGTCCTACTGGGGGTGCTCCTGGTGCTGCTGGAGGTTCTGGAGCTACTGGTGGTGCTGCTGGAGCGGGTGCTCCTGCTGAGGGTTCTGGTGCTGTCCCTGCTGCTTCTAGCGTCGCCGCGCGGCCTCGACCGTACTTCGTGCCACTCCTGCAGCAGGTTCTTGGTCTTCCACCTTCTACTGGTCCTCCTCCTCCCTTAGAGTGTCCACAGCCTGTCTCGTCCCAGCTACAGTTGCAGCCTACCTCCCCTTTGCCTGCTCCTTCTCCCTACACTAGTCCTACTGGAGGTCTGGCTGAGCGTCGTGAGCCTGCGTCTCGCCCTGCGTCGCCTGTCCGTGCTGCTCGCACTAGTGGTCGCGGTTCGCGTCAGCGTCCTCCTCCTGTCCCTGGCACGCACCGGATGTCTCTGCGTCCGTCCACTGCTCCTCTGCGTGCCCCTTTGCCTTCTCCTCCTGAGTCCTCTCTTCCTGCTCTTGCCGACCCGGAGTCGGACTCTCTTCGTGCTGCCAGTCCTACTGTCACGCGTCTCCTTGCTACTGTTGTCACTGACCCTTCTTTCGAGTCTACTGCTGCGTCTGCTCTAGTTACTGAGCTCGTCGACTTTGCTACTCGCTGTCGCTTGGACTACGCTGCTAGTCTTGTCGCTGAGTCTGAGTCTGTCTGTCCTCCGTCCGTCGGGGGTGAGTGTGCCCTTGGCACGGACGTCCTTGAGGACAGGCAGGAGGAGTTCCAGTGTCTGGCAGCTGCCTCACCTCATCTCGTGTCCGTACTGCTTACCCCTGAGGGAGACCCGGATGCACTTGACATCCCGACTCCGCGCTCTTACGCGGAGGCGATAGAGGGTCCCTACTCCTCTCAGTGGCAGGCAGCTATGGATGCAGAGATGGCTTCCTGGAAGTCCACAGGCACCTACGTTGACGCTGTCCCCCCTCCTGGGGCGAACATCGTCAGTGGCATGTGGATCTTCAGGGTGAAGCGGCCGCCGGGTTCTCCGCCTGTCTTCAAGGCGCGTTACGTGGCTCGTGGCTTCAGTCAGCGGCAGGGAGTTGACTACTTTCAGACCTTCTCCCCCACCCCGAAGATGACCACTCTTCGGGTACTGCTGCACGTTGCTGCTCACCGTGACTACGAGCTGCACTCTCTTGACTTCAGCACAGCTTTCTTGCAGGGCAGCCTGCACGAGGAGATCTGGCTGCGTCGCCCACCTGGCTTCACTGGGTCTTTCCCTTCTGGTACCCAGTGGAGTCTCCGGCGTCCAGTCTACGGTCTCCGCCAGGCGCCACGTGAGTGGCACGACACACTGAGGACTACACTTGCGGCTCTTGGGTTTGCTCCTTCTACTGCCGACCCGTCGCTGTTTCTACGCACCGACACCTCTCTGCCGCCGTTCTACATCCTCGTGTACGTCGACGACTTGGTCTTTGCCACAGCTGACACTGCTGGACTCGCCTACGTGAAGTCCGAGCTGCAGAAGAGACACACGTGCACAGACCTAGGTGAACTGCGCAGCTACCTTGGCTTGCAGATCACCCGGGACAGAGCACGCCGCACCATTACCCTGACTCGGTCACACATGGTGCAGCAGGTCCTTCAGCGCTTCGGCTTCACGTACTCCTCGCCTCAGGCCACTCCTCTGTCTACTCGCCACTCGCTCTCAGCTCTGCCTTCGGATGAGTCCGTAGAGTCGAGTGGCCCGTACCCAGAGCTTGTTGGCTGCCTCATGTACCTGATGACCTGCACACGACCTGACCTTGCATACCCTCTTAGCATTCTGGCACGCTATGTTGCTCCTGGGAGACACAGACCAGAGCACATGGCTGCAGCGAAGAGGGTGTTGCGCTACTTGTGCAGTACGTCGGGCATGGGGCTAGTGCTTGGAGGGCGGAGTCCAGTGGTCCTCACTGGGCACGCGGACGCTTCTTGGGCCGACGACCAGGCTACGCAGCGGTCGTCACAGGGTTACACCTTCAGCCTTGGTTCCGGCTCTGTTTCGTGGCGGGCTACTCGCTCGTCTTCTGTTCTTGGCTCGAGTTGTGAGGCTGAGATCTACGCCGGGGCCATGGCTGCACAGGAGCTTCGCTGGCTCACCTACCTGCTGACCGACCTTGGAGAGCCGCCTCGTTCTCCTCCAGTCCTGTACGTAGACAACAAGGCCATGCTGGCCTTGTGTCGAGAGCAGCGACTGGAGCACAGAACAAAGCACATTGCTCTCCGCTACTTCCTTGCTCGTGAGCTACAGCAACGTGGTCAGTTGCGGCTTGCGTACGTGGCCTCTGAGGCCAACACTGCTGATGTCTTCACCAAGGCACTTCCGCCTTGTGATCATCAGCGCTTCTGCACTCAGCTGGGTCTTGTGCCCGTCTTGCCTCACTTGCTCTCCTCTTGATCTTGCCTGTACTCTCACATATATATATACCTGCTCTTGCTTGTCTAGCTTTATATATATGTGTGTACTCTTGCATGTGAACTGGCCGTGTGGCCTTGACCCTGTGCTCGGACTGTGTGGTGACTTTGTGATCCACCCTGAGCTTGCTTTGCTTTACTTTGCTTGACTGGTCTTGTGACCCCTTGTTCTCCCCCACTTTGCCTATGGGGGTGTGTCAGAACATTATAGCTTATGCTGTTGTGTAGGCTATAGTGGGGTATCCCATAGGGGGTACAACCAATTAGGGTTTCATATTTGTACTCACTTCATTTCATAGTTCATCCATTCTTGTTCAAATCTTCTCACGCCAGCCACGTCAGCAGTACAAGCACTACTCTGACCTTACCGGAGTAGTCAAGCGAGTCAGCTCCTCCTGCGCCCAGGAATGAAGGGGAGTGTTACGATATGAAGTTTTATGAGAAGGCATTTCTGTATGCTGCAGGAGCCGACCCTACCGAGTACGAAGTCGAGGAGTCAGAAGAGTCGAAGCGACGCTGCAACCGTCTGACCAAGACCAATGCAGGCAGAAACATTTGAAGTGAAAAGAGCGGGAACAGGTTCAAAACGGGATCCTGCGTCGCACAGTTTTTAATTTTGTTGCAATAAAGGAATGTACCACTTAGAGTACATGGCTAGTCTATGTCTTTTCGTATACCCCTGTATTTTTAAATAAACCCGATGTATGCATGCTTTTATCAACTTAGTCATTTACATTCACTCTGACCTGAGATTCAAACTTCCGCTGCAATACTACTCTGCGATCAATCCTGAGCGATCCTTCGCTAAGTCCCACTTGGGATTGTAACAGAGGCAGAGGCAACAACCTAGGACGAAGCAAAAAGCCGAGTAGGAAATGGGCAAAGGGAAGGAATTGGGTGCTGAAGAAAAAGGAGCACATGCAGCAGCGAGGAGAGGTATGGATGTTCCCAGAGGCACGAAATACACTTCGCAAGAAGAAAGTCACAATATTGACCTGCTTGATTGGAATTATGATGGAGTTGCACGAAATATACCATGTTTGTGCCTTGTCAGTTTCCTTTGGCTATTGCCATCACTATCTCAACACACGTGGGCAATAATAACGTATCACAACCAGCAATGTTTTGAATAAAAGCTGGATTCCACGTGGGCTGGGCGTGGACCTTGGCATGCGTGGAATAGCCCTTCAATGACGTGCCTTGGCGAGAACATCCAAGGCGGTGCGGTATCCAGCTCTGTCAGAAGTTTCCTCGTGTTGGTATGGCTGGGACCACAAGGGCCCAGCTCCACGTCAACTCTCTGCTGGCAATCGCCCCAAAACCTCGATTTCCGTTGCCGTTACGTTTAGCTCCGTCGGATCGTCTCATCAACGCTGACAGACACACCACCCCAGTGGAATTTCAGCGAGCCAACTCTGCCATCAAATCTGTCAGTGCCTGACGAGCATCAGTTTCATATTTCTCTCATTCACCTCGCAATGGTCAGTCACTGCTGTGAGCTTTTCTGTGCCGTCAGTGTAGCCACGGACACCAGGTTTCGACTTTCGACAGCGTTTCGAGCCTGTCCGAGGTTCAATCTCTCACTGGAAACTTTTATTCTTATCCTAATCTCCAAGACCAGCAGCTACTGCATTGGATCAAGTAGGCTTCTGATCCGCATCAAGAAAAATCAATTTCTGGATTGAAACCATGGGTACTGAATCGCGCGATTGCGCTGCCAGTCGTCTGTCCGTCCTAGCCGGTCACTTGTCGCTATCCGACGTTGGACAGGACGGCCAGTGGCTTCGTGTGAACCCCACGTCAGCGGAAGTCAGGCCCGCACCTGGCGGCGGTCCCGGCGTGCTTCACGTCGTCGACGGTCGTACCGGGAAGAAATACGAGCTCGAGATTAACGAGGACGGCGCCATTCGCGCCAGCGATTTCAAAAAGGTCAGTCTTAACACCTCGCGTCACGGAAGCGTGTATTCGCAGCATTGTTTTAACGCCGGTTTTTTTCGTGATCTGACTACAAAGCAGTAATTTTTTTATGTGACTGCTTCTCGGTGCGGCAGATCAAGGCTGGGGGAGACGGCAATGGTTTGAAGTTGTATGATCCGGGTTATCTCAACACCGCACCTGTGCGGTCGGCCATCTGCTACATTGATGGCGACAAGGGTATTCTGCGATATCGCGGTTACCCGATTGAGGAGCTCGCGGAGCGAAGCACACACCTTGAGACGGCCTACCTACTAAGTAAGTCGACGCCCAATGTCGTGTGCTAGTGATACATTTTTCTTCTGCATTTGTAGTGGAAATTCAGAACACTAACGTTATGGTGTACATTGGCAGTGTACGGCAGTCTGCCGAACCAGGAGCAGCTGTCGGACTGGGAGGGGACCATCATGCAGCACTCCGCGCTCCCTGACGGCGTTCTGGTGCGTTGACGGAATCTGTCAATTTTGTGATAGGAATATTTTTTTTATTAACAAACCAGCCAGTCACCTCCATTTACGAAATTAACGAATAACAATTTGCTTGAATAGTACTGTAACGCCAAGTCATTTCCTGACTGACCAACCATATTGCTGAATTCCCGTGTGTCATACTTTCCTGCACTGAATCGCACATTCGACCAGCACATTCCTGATACTACCCTTCTGTACCCCTCCTGTCCCCTATTTCCCTCCTGCTCCTTTTTGCCCATCCGTCCTGTCTCACTGCGCTCTTCCGCCCCCCCGCGCCTCTCCTGCTTCTCCTTGTGTGCGTCCGTGCGACGTGCCAGGCGGTGATCGCGGCTCTGCCTCGGGACAGTCACCCCATGGGTGTGCTCACAGGGGCGCTCTGCGCGCTCTCCTCCTTCCACGCCGATGCCAACCCTGCTCTCCAGGTGCCTTGACGCGCTTGTGCACGTTCTGCAAACAAGCTTTTGAATTGCTTCAACCATTCCCTATTCGCTTCTCCTTGATTCATGCGAGGATAATGTTCGGCCGTTGCACTCGCGCCCAGTCTTTTAATTCACAAAGTCAACTCTATTTACACAGAGGTTGCAGTCAAGTCAACTCAAGAGCCCCAATTCATGTCCAAATATGGCATGTCCCTGTGCAGGGCCAGGACCTGTACAAGTCCAAGGCCGTTCGCAATAAGCAGATCGTGCGAGTTCTCGGCAAGGTATGGCTATTAGCTACACTGCTCTCTCACCAGGTGCCCAACTCACCACCACTAGAGCCGCAGCAGCGCACCTGCAGAGGCGTATGTGTGGAGTGTGTAACGTGCCTCACAGTGCAATCCGGCCAGCTGCACAGTATTTCTTGCATGTCCTGTTCTCCTCCTGCCTTAGTCCACCACGTTCCCACCATAAAAGCAGCAGCAGCATACCGGCCCCTTTTGGGGTGGCCTCTTGTGTGTTGTCTGTAGGGCGTCTCGTCACACGTCTCTGTGCCCTGTTTTCTCCTTTCCCCGCCCACCAGGTGCCCACTATAGCAGCAGCAGCGTACCTGAACCTGGCGGGCGGCCTCCTGCCTTGTGCGAGGCGCCTCACTGCACATTCCAACTTCTAATAAAATGAGACGCATTTTCCCCTTCCCCTGTTTCCTCCTGCCTCCGCTCAACAGGTGCCCACCATAGCAGCAGCAGCGTACCTGCACATGGCGGGGCGGCCTCCTGTGGCACCAGCAGGCCACCTGTCATACGCTGAGAACTTCCTCTACATGCTCGACTCCATGTGAGACCAGCTTGCTTGCTCGACTCCATGTGAGACCAGCTTGCTTGCTCGACTCCATGTGAGACCACCTTGCTTGCTCCACTCCATGTGAGCCATTTCGCCTGTGAACCACCGTGGAATGATTTCTTTGCTTTTCCGCTTTGTGCACGTTGCTGTTTGAGTCTCTGTCCGGGTATGTGATCTGTGTGCTTGACGCGTGTGTGTGTTCCATCCCTCTGCTGTCTGCGCCAGGGGCGACCGCTCATACCGACCGCATCCGCGCTTGGCGAGGGCGGTGGACATTCTCTTCATCCTGCATGCCGAGCACGAGATGAACTGCTCCACTGCCGCTGCTCGCCACCTCGCCTCCAGGTATTGCTTGCTCTCCGTGTTTACCTTGAGCATTTGCCTCTTTTCATTCTCTTCATCCTGCACACGGAGCACGAGATGAACTGCTCTACTGCCGCCGCTCGCCACCTCGCCTCCAGGTGCCTACCACCCGTGCATGCTTGCTCTCATTGCCTCCAGGTGCCTACCACCCGTGCATGCTTGCTCTCATTGCCTCCAGGTGCTGTGTTTTCTCTCTCTCATTCCCAGTGAAGCGCCTGCTTCTCACCCGCCTTTCTTCCAGTTCTCATCTGGCATGCCATTGACGTATTTAGGGGGATTTTCAGTAATCAAGTTAGTCTTTTTCAACGCCTCCTCCCCACTCCCCTTGTTGCAGTCAAGTGGATATGTACACAGGATTGGCAGGACGTGATGTTATTCTAATCGACTGGAAAATCAACTCATTATCGTGCTCCCAACCCCCTCCCCTCTCCGCCTGCAGTGGAGTAGATGTGTACACGGCATTGGCAGGAGCTACGGGTGCGCTGTACGGGCCGCTGCACGGAGGGGCCAATGAGGCAGTGCTGAAGATGCTGAGCGAGATAGGCAGTGCGGACAAGATCCCCGAGTTCATCCAGGGCGTGAAGGACCGCAAGCGCCGCATGTCGGGGTTTGGGCACCGCGTGTACAAGAACTACGACCCGCGCGCAAAGGTCATCCGCGGGCTGGCGGAGGAGGTGTTCTCCATCGTGGGGCGCGACCCGCTCATTGAGGTGCGCTTATTGGGGAAATTGGTGTCCCTTGCATGGGGTGATTGCATCGTGCTTTGCACTGCATGTTTGGAATTGGACCCCACGTGCCAAGGTCATCCGCAGGCTGGTTCTTTCCCCTGACCGTGTGTGCGTGCCTGCATGGTGTGGCCTCTCACAGGTGGCAGTGGCGTTGGAGCAGGCAGCCCTGTCGGACGAGTATTTCATCAAGCGCAAGCTCTACCCCAACGTGGACTTCTACTCCGGCCTCATCTACCGGTCAGTCATGCCCTGCCTGTTGTGCCATGCCAGTCGTGCCATGCCAGTCGTGCCATGATTGTGCCATTACATCAGGGTGCCTAATCCAGTATCTCATCAAGTGCAATCTCTACCCCGACGTTGACTTTTTCTCCAGCCTCATCTACCGGTCGGTCCCGCCATGCCTGTCAAGCCCTGTGACTTATCAGGTCGTGTCAGTCAGGAAGGGTCAGTCACTTCCGTGTCAGTTGCGCCATGCCATGCCAGGGCGCCCTGAGAACATGACCTTCACCACACCAATGGAAACCCATTCCTTTCCTCTAACCCCACCCTTAATTGCTGCAGTGCGCTGGGCTTCCCAACGGAGTTCTTCCCGGTGCTCTTTGCCATTCCGCGCATGGTGGGGTACCTGGCGCACTGGAAGGAGTCCCTTGATGACCCCGACACGCGCATCATGCGCCCTCAGGAGGTGGGTTGCTGCGGGCATCATGCCCTCTCAGGAGGTACCCTGCCCTCTCAGGAGGTATCATGCGCCCATGGCAGGTGTGCTACTGCTGAAGTGATGTTACAGAGCCTGTTCCTGCAGCAGAGATAGTACTCTGTAACAGGTACGCTGCTCTTACACCATTGCGGGTTACACATCAACATGTCGACATTGTAAGCTGCCATCCTTTTGAGTGCCACCACATCATCCACGTCTCATGGCACATAGTGGAGAATCGTGGCTGTCTCGCTTCCCTTGCACTGGCTTGCGTCTCAAACCTTTCCTCTGCCGTGCCCCTTGCATTTCTCTTCTCCATTCCGTGTTTTCATGTGTAAATAGTGCTACATCGGAGAGTGGTTCCGCCACTATCAGCCAATTGCGCTGCGCCCGCCGTCAGATGCAGAGGGGTTGGGTCAGATCGCTGTGTCCAATGCGACAAGGAGACGACTCGCTGCCAT